>PVHY01007569.1:0-52905 GCA_004024945.1 Uropsilus gracilis
GAAAGAAAGAAAGAAAGAAAGAAAGAAAGAAAGAAAGAAAGAAAGAAAGAAAGAAAGAAAGAAAGAAAGAAAGAAAGAAAGAAAGAAAGAAAGAAAGGATACCTGCTAAAAATCATTCACTTCTGTTATAAAAGACTGATCAAATTTTTGAACTGATAAATCCCTCCTTTTGACGTTAACAGCCATAAAAAAAATCTATTAAACCAATGCTCAAAATTAAAAACATTATTCAGCAATGTTATTTTTTTGGCAAAACATTTTACTTTCTTATTATATGAGAGAACCCTAAGTCAGAATGCTTCTTTTATAGAACTGTCATTCAGTTGATCAATAGTCAATGATTTACTAAATGTGAAGTGTTGAAAAGATGCTTTTGGTTTCCCAAACATCTAAAAAGTAAACCAGAGTGAGAAAAAGTCTATTTCTCTTAAGTTCAATATTCAGTTGAATAAAGAAGAAATATATATATATATTTTTTTTTCTGTCAATGGCATCTTTCAACAAAGGAAAAATACTTTTATGAGGATGATGAAAGAATTTGTGTCAATTTTCATACTATATATTTATTAATAAACAGTTGTTAAATTCTTACCAATGTAAGAAACTGTGAGAAATTTAATCTTCAGATACTGTTGTCTAGACAAATTGCCAGTATAAGCATATTTATTTTGACTCTATTTTCTCTTCAAGGAGGTGTTAAGAATCAAAATTTATAGTTCAAAAATTCTGCAACAAAAAGTTATTAATAGAACTTGAAATTTCCTGTGTACATTTATTTTTGAAGTATAATTTTATTGATAAAATTGAAATCTCAAGTAAAAATAATTATACAATTGTTTGTTTGATTTATATACAAATTTTACACCTTTGCTATTCAATTCTTTATGCAAAAAATGGTTCTACAATTTTCTAATGTCTTTTATGTATTATGTACTCTAAAAAAACAAGACATTTGGCAGATTATTAAAACATTATTTTTGTTGTAACAATGTTTATGTAATAGAATAATAAATTAGAGCATTTGAATATTGAGATATTCATTGTATCCTATTGACTTCTAATAAATATGAAGAATATAGTATAAATGATAGATAATCAATTCAAACTATCTTTAGAAATAACATAAAAAAAAATCAAAGCCTGATTGGAGGAAATAATCCTTTGTATATAAAATAAATATAATAATTTGTGTCTTATTGAGAATTTTTTTCTTTAGTTAAAAATATTAATAAAAAAGTTCTAGGCAGTTTTCTGGCAAGATTTTTATAAAGCTGAATCAGCATCACAACAGATATTGTTTGTGCTACTACTCAGACCCAAACCCATTTCTACTGAATCAAAGTTCATGACAGAACAGAAACCTTTATTTTACCAAAGTCCTTCAGGTGTTTCTGATCATCCCTAAAGATTGAGAAGGACATTTTTTTTAAATGTGTTCTGTGGAACATTAGTTTTATAATGTCTCAAACAATCTGGACTTAAAAGCAAATTTAAGTGAAGTTTAAACAACAAACAAAATTTTTACAGTTGAGTTTTATCAAGAATTTGTTTGATAAACTTGCCTTAACACTTAAATTTGGTTCTCTAAGCAATAGCATGAAAATCTTACTGGAGATTGCAGCATGTCAAATTCCATCCTGAACTTACTGAATTTTAATTTGCATATTTATTCACATACAGTTTGAGGAGCATTATGCTGGAACATGTCCAAGGGTTATGATAAAATGCATACAGAGCTACATTCCTGTCTAGTGTGCCTGGGGTTCAAAAGATAGAATGAAAGAATTGCTTTATATAGTAATCTTCTTCACTACAAGTGTTGAGGGTCAGGGCTGGGGTTAGATGAAAAATATGTCTTGAAATAACTAGAACAATTGTTGTTAAACATCACCTATTGTCATAAAGTCACTGCCAACCAGTGAAACACTATGTAAAAGCATCACTCTATGAAGAAAAAAAACTATGTAAAGATCAATATGCAAAGATAATTGTCTCCCTTAGTTGACTTAGCAATATATTGAAAAATCTTTTTATTAAATTAATTAAATTTAAAATTCAAAAGCCAATATAGTTCATACTAAAAGAATGGTTCCAAGGAAGGATTCAATAGCCTAGGATTTTAATGCAAAATAAGAAGGTCTTTTTTGTAACAGCAAGCTTCCTGGTTTCTTCTTTATTGCTATATAGTATTTTCAGACAACATATCAGCTGGGTATCTAAAAGTATGAACCTATAAATAGTTAAGATATTAAAACCAACATTGAGAAATTAGAGCTAAGGTGTAATTTATTTTTGTTACACATTTATTCTAGCAATATGTAATTGCTATATCATAAAGTTTGTAGCAGAAATGGAAAGTAATTCATGCTATATTTTGGTAGAAGTATATGAGATTAAGGTAATTGTATTTTGAAAGTCCATTCTTGATTAAATATACCAGTTATTATTTCATCATAGTAAAAGTGACTCATGACTTTGAGCTCAAATAAGATGCAATTTTGTGGAGTTATTATTTTTAAAAGATAATAATTTCCCGGAATTAATTTCTGAAAAACAAAAATGTTTAAAAAGTGATCATGTTTCTTACTCTTATTATTATTATTATTAATGCATATTACTTTTTCATACATTGACCTGAGGATAAGAACTGAATCTTTCTATCTTTACATCCCAGCATCTACTACACACCTCAGCTTGATGAAACAACTGTATTTTTTAAAGCATTTGCAGTCAGATAAGTAAATATCAGATGAGTAAATATCAAAAGCAAAGCAGTAGGATCCTCTCTTTCAAACCAAGTATCAGAAAGGTGTTTGACTATACTAGGGTTCATGGGTCAAAATACAACCAACATTTAATTGAATTAGTGAACTAAAGGTCACTTAGTACTGCAGTTTTTTGTTTGAAGCATGTACACTCAAATATCCACATTATTTCTGTTATTACAAAAAGTCCAAATAGATGAGCAGACTAAGTACAATGCAGACTTACTGACTTAGCTAAAAACATGTTAACTAAATAAGTATATAAAATTTGAAAGTGTGCATATTTGTAAGTATGGGATTTTTATGAAAATAACTTAAAAGGAAGGTAAAATATTTGAGAATCACCTCTTCAGTGTTAGATTACTTGTTTAAATCACAGATCTACTTGATAAAATAGCAAAGATAAAAATGTAAATGTGCTAGTATTTTCTAGAATAAGGAAAGTTTATTTCATTATAAAATAGTAAGGATATATAAGGAGGAGATATAGGAACATTACTTTTCTTATTTAGTAAAGTAACAGAGGTGGAAATCATGAATTAATATGAATTAAATTGCATTTTCATCTGATAATTTCTGAGTTACATTTTTCTATTTTACATCACCCTTGATTTCTTTCTTATTGACTCCTTTTTGTGTTAGAGTCCATAACATCTTAAAAGAAGTTACTTTAAATTCCCTGTCTTATAATTCCAACATGTTTCAGAATTTCTGTCTTAATTTTGTTGCTTGCCTTATCTCTTCAGACTGTGTTTTCCTGGCATGTATGGTAGTACCTTTGGTATACCTTGTCATTTTTTTGTTCTTTCAATAGATATGTGTATTGGGAAATAAAACTGAAGTAAATAGACCTTTGATATTAACATCTGCATTAATTTTGCTAAGACTTGAGCTTTGTTTAATGTTTGGTTCAACTTTAGGGACAGAAGCTTTAAATTATTGTAGTGTTCTTGTTTTTTTGTCTGTGTTGTCTTTGTACTTTCCTATGTAGTCTTCTGAGAAAATCTGTCTCTTGGTGTGTTTTTCTTTAATTCACTCCTCTACCAAAGCCATGCTGATATGATTTTACAGTGTGGGGTGGGAATATCTCCTATAATCTCGCAGTGAAATCTCAGTCTTTTTGAGGCTCGATATCTCTTGACTATGACATTCACAAGTATTTCTGTGGTGATACAGATTTATTTCTACTAAAGTAAGTCAGGAAGCCTTGAGGAAATTGAGGTTGTGAGGGGGAATCCTTTCCCCCAAGTGATAAACTCTCTAATAAAGTATTTTTCTCTAGATAACAGGTCTTTGGCATATAGAACACTCTGGGTATACCTTACAAATTTCATCTGCAGAACCAAGTACATATTTTTGTTACCTCCTAACCATAAGGTTTCTAGAGAGGAAGCCCATGGAAATTTGTGGGGCCCTGTTAAAACTGTAGTTTCCAGGAGATTTTCTCTTGTTAGTCCACACTAAGCTTCCAGCAGTATTTTAGGGCAGCTTTTGACATGTTCCTACCTATGCGTTCCTATGCGTTCCTCCAGATAAGTACAGTATTTCTGCAACTTTCCATGCCCACCTGTTTGTCCATATTGAAGACAATGATTTGCCCCTAAACCTCAATTTTCTAATGGCTGCACGAAAAGCTGTCACTATTCAGTTAGTACAGATTTTTCTTACAGTCAAGATCAAAGTAATGACATGAGGGAGCTAAAAATCTTCATTTTGCTACTGAAACTCTTTTCTTGTTTTGATTATCTTTACCTTCAGGTGGTTATTCTTTTGTCTTGGCAATGGAGATACCCTATTATATTTTCATTATAGCTCAGAAAAAGGTTCAGAAAACACCATTCTTTTTAACATCATATTGTAGACTTCACCTTTTCTGATGTGGCTGTACATTTACATTACCTTTAGTGCCAGTGAATACAGAGCATATTTAAACAAAAGAAGGTACCATTTTCCATAGGGAGAACAAAATTTTTATTAAATTCTGAGTTTATTTTCCTTTGTGTGCAGGATCCCATGTGATCATCTTTTTTGTTTGCATCAAAACTCTCTTATTTTCACCTTTGATACTCTCTGTGTCTGACTATTCCACCAATGCACTATGAATGCACCCAGTAATCTGACCCTTGATTTCTTTACTTACTTCACAAGTAAACCTGGCTAATGCAACATTTGTTAGAAATGCTCTTTGTGGTTTGCTAGCCTTTAACATTAAATCATAAAGAACAGTTACAATTATCATTTGGCCACCTCACTCATTTTTCATTATAGTTTTCCCATTTGCAGCCCTTCCTATGACTCAAATAGGATCACTTTCTTCAATAACTATCTTCTTTTTTATTCATGCATGAATTGAGATATTTCTCCCCGATGGGTGAGCTGTCTTGGAAGGATCACATAACTCACAGAGAACTAAAATGCTAGCTGTTGCAAGGGCAAGACTTCACCACAGGAAGTATCTCTGGGCTTTTTGTGGATCTGTTGTAGGTTAAGAGCATTCAGTAGGGGACATGATTATGTTACAGAAAACAGCACGCGGTATTACAACACTTCCACTGTGCTCACTTTGGTTTCTCCAATTTTACTCTTCGTTCTCATAACTCTGAACCTGAAACAAACAGTAGCTATACTTGGAGCTTAAGAACAGGTCAATGGAAGAGGTCAGTGTTTCCATTGAACCCCTTTTCTTATCCACACTCAGGAACAGAGTTTGCTCTTGAGTTAAATGGTTCACTCCATACCATCAAAACAATCGGTTTCCTTGGTTTCAACCTTAAGCAATGTCCACTACTGTAGACATCAGATCTGCTGCTGAAACAATTCAAAGTCATCGCAAGCCACCTCGTAACAGGTCCTATCTTTAGAACTTTTAAGTCACATTTTCCTCATCCTATAACTATCTCCAGTCACTGAATACATTTTATATTCCCACAAAGTGTTATATTTCTCTGTAGGGTGAAAGGGAATATCAAGGTGATACTTATGTTCTCTTCAAGTTTTGAGATTTTATCATTTTAATATATGCCTTCATAATGATTAATACACATGCCTTCCTAAGGATGTAACAATGGATAATCTGCTAATAACTCGTGTATTTTCTTAAAACTCTTAACATTTCAAATAAGTTTTCCAAATAATTGGAGTCATAATTAAGTACCATGTTTTCATAGTAATTCCTTTCAGAGTGTCTCTGGTAAAAATATGAAAGACTTCAATAGCATAATAAACAGTGAAGTATTGTTACATGTACATATATATATATATATATATATGTCATACAATTTCATTTATTTATTTTTTTTAGTCTTTGGGACTTTAGTTGGCCCACAAGTTTAATAGGGTAGAATGACTCCTCAACAAATCTCATCTCTCAAATTGCATCTCCAGTAGCTTCCAATTCTGAATAACTTTAGCAATGATGTTAATAAAGCATTTATTCTGTACTGTTCTTTTCACTCAGAAAATAATTGCTTAGATTCCAACATGAATACAGCCCCACTCCTGGAGAGGATCAACAGGCAAACAGTTATAATTCAGGGTGCTTAGTGCTTTGTTGAGTAAAAGCTTTGCTGCCTAAGGAAGTGCTTAAGAAGGACATCTAAGCCACCTTGAGAGGTGTATACAGCCAGGAAAGGCTTTTTCATAGAATCACTGAACATAATCCTGAAGGATATATAGAGGCTAGCAAATAAGCAAAGGTAAAAGGACATTTCAATCAAAAGAGGCAAGATATACCAAGATCCAGAGAAGTCAAGTCAGAGAAAATAAATGAAATTTCAGAAAATTCATAAAGGTAATGTGGTGTGTGGTCAGAAAATGAAGAAAGTAAATGACAGCAAAAATAAGTGCTGTCCTTTCTTCTTTCTCTTATTCCATTCCACTTTCTCCTTATATAGTCCTTTTGCTCTAAATGGATTTTATAGTTTGCTGACTGACAATAATTATTTTAAAGTATTGTATATGTTTGTTTTGAACTTTTAATGCTATTTTATTATTTTTTTTCAATCTGGCAATCCAGTATCTCTTCAAAAAAAATAAAATACCATTACAAATTATATGTGTGTATGTGTGTACATATGAATGTAAGCTTAAAGGTCAGTATGCTGTAAATAAAAAATATACACATATGTGTCTATAATATAAAAACTTTGTCCTTTACCTTTTTTTTTTTTTTTGCTTTAAGTTGTCAAGAGGGAGGGAAAAGAAAAGGAAATCTGGATTTTAAGAGTCTTTATGTCCTATTTAATAAATTCTGTTTAAATGATGACAAGTCAAAAGGAGAATGATAAATACTGTTTTGTGTCACTTACATGTGGAATATACAGAAGTCAAGCTATGGATCAAATCAAGACAAGTTTAAAAACTAACCCTTGATAACTGACTATAAAACTGAAGCATCCAGAGGACTGAGAGTGGGGAAGAGATGAAACAAAGAGCTAAAGTTGCTGAATGGTTTATGGGTTTGGTGGTAGGTGCACAGCTAGGGCACTATGTGAATGGGGAGCCTCTATTTTCAGAATATCAACACAAATGTAAGTCAATGATATTGCAATAAAAAATTATCAAAATTGTGATGGTAATTAAAAATTGATAATATTTAAAAACTCAACAAAATTTTGTGATTTAACAAAACTGTTCAGAATTTCCTAAGTCTGATAAATATATTTCATGTGTGTAGAAATATGATAGAAACCAAAATTGGGCATAGATACTAAAACAGGGCTTATTAACCTTGGTATTATTACCACTTGGGGTCAGATAATTCTTTGTCATGGTATCCCAGGCATTACAGGAAATTTGGCAACATCATTAGTTTCTGCTCACTAGATACTGATCTTGGCCCACCCCCATATCATGGTAATCAAAAATGTCTTCTTGCGAAAAATTCTGTGGAAGATCAATTCACTCTGACTGAGAACCACTGTGCTAGACTCTAGGATAT
The DNA here is from genome assembly GCA_004024945.1 of Uropsilus gracilis. Taxonomy (NCBI): domain Eukaryota; kingdom Metazoa; phylum Chordata; class Mammalia; order Eulipotyphla; family Talpidae; genus Uropsilus; species Uropsilus gracilis. Next base: position 7,705 of record PVHY01007569.1, read on the forward strand.
TATTCACACTAAACTGGGTGATAACACGTCAATCTTTTCAGGGAAAAAGCTATCTGGAGGGGAAGAAATAGTTGTGAAAATATTGCTCAAATTTACCTATTTCAAATTAGACTGTGATTATATGGAGGGAAGCTTCAGTATAGCTTTATGACAATGTATAGTAAAACAATTTCAAGCAAAAGGAAGTAGGAAACAAACTCAGTAAATATTTTACAGAGCATGTGAAATAGAAGTGTGAATTTGAAAGGTTTAAAAAAGTACATAAGAAGAACACAAAAAACAAGAGCATGCACAACGACTGGGGAGCATAGACAGTGAAAATCTATTATAATCTCTTCATTTTATAATAAATGATGGGCTAGGGTACTGGAATGATAGATTGAAGGCATGTTTTGAATGATCTTTAATGCTCTATAAGAAATCAGCCCATTTTCCCATCAAGTGCTAAAGATCTAATTAATATGTTAGAGTGCATTGACACAATCTTTGTATTAAGAATGTGCTACTTAAACTATACATTTTAATATTTTAAAATGTTATAAAACAATAATGTGCCATCTGTCACTTAGGTAACAACACTAAAAGGAGGAATGTGTTCTGAAACCTCCATGCCATTTCCCAGGTTAGTGTTTAATCAAATTACAGGGCATCCATCTCCAGTAAAATGAATTGATTGATGAATATTAGTCACATAAACCACACATTTTTCCAAGCATGGTATCTACTTCTCTGTTTTTCTAATAAAAGGATGACTACTTTAACAACAAAGACTGCATATTATTTGAGAGATGCATATGACTTATGAAAAGTAAAACAGAACATAAATATACATGGAAATAAAAACTGATTGCAATGGGCTATTAGGGATATTTTGGAGTGATGAATGCAGCCAACGAGATGAGGGTTGGCTCTCGTCCACAGAGTGGAGAGCCACTTGGATCCTCCCAGCAAGGACTCTACTTCTTAATTATCGCACATAATATTTTGGCTGTGTGCACTGTGCTTGAATTGGGATATCTTGATATTCAAATAATCAGATTTTTATTCAAATCTCTCAGCCCTCAGTCTTTAAAAAGCCAACGAAAACATCTTTGTTAATGAAAATTGTTGTTTACAAATGAGCCCAGATAGTTTACACAGTATTCTGTTGTCTTAATATTGGTGAACAAAATAATTTCTACATAAGTACAAAATCTTGCAACAAAGAAAGCCTTAAATAGTTTGTTTTTTGACTTAAATTCAGCTAACCTTTGTTTTTTACCTCTATTTTATTTCATTGCCACAAATATTTTGATATATTCTTAAGAATGGAAATACAAAATAGCCAAATAATATTTAAGTGCAATGCATGTCATTTAGTAAAAAAGTGATGTAGTGGGGGATAGGGGGAGAGGAATGTTAGGTTTGTAGGTCATATTCCTATGGGATGTACAGAAAGAAATAAAATCATTGAAGTTTTCAATATATCAGAGACCAGAAGGAAGGAGACATTCACATGACCACAGGAGAGAAGAGTGTTCCAGACAGAATTGTTAAGTGCAAAGGCTCATGGGAATGTGTGAATTAGGTTTGAGGACAAACAGGAAAACACCATAAGATTTTCACACACTTTGTCTATAATACCCAAAGTATTGACCACATTATAGGGATTCAATAAGCATGTGTTAATCAGTCCAGCATCCTAGCACTCAGGGAGTGAGGGGAAGGTAGTAGGAGATAAAGTGCAGAAGTTACAAGAGGGACATGTAGGTTATTCTAAAAATGCTTTTAGTCTGAGAGAAATGGGAAGTCATTAAGGAATTTGGATAATGGAAGTGACATTATCTGACATATGTTTTAATAGGAACCACAGGTATTATGCTTTTATAGACAAGAATAAAAGGGAAGAACAAGAAGGGAAATTATAGCATTATGGGCAAAGGTAGTTGCATGGGATATTATAAAATGGCTAGAATCTATATATGCTTTCAGAATATAAACTGTGGTATTTGTTAACCGGTTTATGTGTGTGATTAAAAGAGAAAAGGAATTTTTAAAAAAGGTGGTTATCTGAGCATCTCTATAAGTTATATTTACTGACATGAAGGCTGTGGGATGAAAGATGGGAAAAAGTGTTGAAGTAGGGAGTTTGGAATATTTTGAGTTCAAATATGTATTCAACATCTGTATGAAGTTGAATGGCTAACTGGAAATGCAATGTAAAATTTAGTCTAGATGTCTGGACTTGGGAGTTCTTAGAACAGATGGTATTTAAAACCATATTGTAAACAACCAAATTGAGTCTTTTGCTCTTGCCAATGTAACCAAACTCTGAACCACAAGGATATCTTTGCTCAGAGAAATTTATTATATGAGATGGATAAAAAGGGTCTCAGCAATTGGATTAATACCCAATGGAACAGGTTCCCCTACTGGTGGGGGTACTGTAATTGTATAAGGGGGGTGGAATGTGACAGAATTGTGGGGATTCACATTTCCAAGTGCCAGGAGGTGCTGGGCAGTTTAAACGACATGAATCAACATATTTGACTTTCATCGGTAGGGTGTTTTCTCAGTAATAAACAAATATTTCTAATAATATCATGACCTTTGAAGGGGCAAGAGAGTATCATTAGGGAGTTTCAGTCTCTGAAATTTTCAGAAATGTAGTTGAAGCTAGCTAATGATAAATTACACCTCAATATTCAGAAAATAGGAAGAAGGACCCATAAATAAAATGAAGAAGAAATGACCAATGAAAAAGGAAGAGAATTAAATGGATACTAATAGGATAATTTATTAAGAAGGAGAATGTGAGATGAGAATTAGAAGGCCAAATAAAATTGAAAATTGATAACTGACATAAGAGTCACTGATCATGTTAAGAACAAATTTTTTGCATATTTGCAAAACAGTGATAGAAAGAAAATGTCTGATTGGGGAAAATAGAATAAGATATAAATGATAAAAAATTCATTAAATAAATTTTGTTTTAAAAGGTAATGGAGGTTGTATCTTATCTGAAGGAATATCTATGTTCAAGACTTTTTTTTTAAAGTTGATATCATATAGTATCTTTACGATCATGATAATAACTCAGAATAGATAATTTGGTAACATACATGGAGAAAGGACACATTGCTTAAGTGCTTTGCTTACATGATGACAGCCAATGTGGCCAAAGGAAAGGTTGTTCTTCCATAAAAATAGAAATTCATCCATGGTAACAGAGGAGAAGGCAGAGAGAGACTGATAAAATGTGTAAATTATCTCCTTTCTCCTACTTTTCTCAGTTAAACAGAAAGAAGCTTCACCCATAGCAAGTGAGGAGGAAGAGGGAGGTGCTACAAGATTGAACAGATGAGAAATAATAGCAATCTGAGAGCAAATTTACTAGACTTACTAAGCATACTAGATTTAATAAATAGTACAAAGGTTTTCTGTAGGTTGATGGCTAGAGATTTAAAGTGAGACCAGTGGACACAGTTATGTATTTTCAACTCATGTTCAACTACCTGGTATGGATGTAGTGAAAGTAGAGGCTTAGCTATTACCAACATGGGGAGTGAGGATTTGTCATGAGTAAACAATGTGTGCTAAATTATATGTAATCACACACAATATAACCTTTTATATATACAACTATATCACACATCTGTATATATAAAAAGCATAGTCCTCCTATGCCTTTTCCTCCTATGCCATAGTCCATCTTAATACCAACAACAAAGAATTAATTGCTATCCTTTTGGTTCCATGATCTCAAATAACTATTTTAAATTAACTTTATGTCTAGATAGACTCCAATATTTGAATTATTGTACTTTTAGCAGAAGTCAAATATCAATCTGCTCTGTCTCTCTCCACTTCCCTCTTCCTCACTACCCACATAATGAACAGTACGATTTATTTATTCATGACGGGGGCCCAGATATGCTTAGACCCTGATCAGACATCACTATAACTGCAGCTTAAGACTGATTCTCTTATCTTCCTATCTGTGATGAGCAGCTCTTTCTAGTGGAAGTGAGTTGTTTCCTTTACCTTTTTGTTTTGTTTTGTTTTGTTTTTAAGTCATTTTCCTTCTTATTGATGATATGATTGCTGTTCATACAGTGTTTAAAGTAATATTTTTCTGTATTCAATAATTGTTTTGACAAAAATCATGAAGCTTTATTAAAAATATAAGTCTAATCCTTGTTAAAAAAAAAGTAGTCTTTTTCACAATAGATTCTCTTGTCTAGTAAAGAAGAAATTTCATGAAGCATTAGACTGGTTCGTTTACATAATGCATGGCAGGAACCAGGCCAAAGCTCTTATTTGAAACTATAATGTCTTAGAAAACAGAATTTTCTGTTAGAAATATTTGAAGAAGCTGCTTTAATAAGAGGCTTTTTCAATATATTAAAGATAATTTGGATTTTATGAGGTAGAATGCTTCATTATTATACTTACCACAGTCATCATATAAATATAAGGGAAATATTCAGCAACAAACTGGAAATTTGAAGTGATTTATATAGTTCAAGTTCTTGCTTTTGAACTTTCATATTATTGAGAACATGAATGTACTGACTATGAAGATCTAGACTTTGATTCCTATATAGTACCAACAACAGATTTTCAGTACCAAATTTTTTTTTGTTTATCTAGTGTCACAACGTGTTTTTCCCAATTTCAGAGAGACAATTATTTCAAGAAAAATAAGGTGAATAATTTATATTTGTGCAACCTGAATTCAAAGATGGTCTTTCAACTTTTGTTAGAGCTATTATTTTGTGATCACTAACTGGTGATAGAAACAAGGTATTGTGTTTGTATCTCTATCTCAGTATTTTATCTGCAAAATTAGAGATTCAGTCTGGTGGATCTGTAGAGAGAGCAGGGGAAACAAATTGAATATATAAGTTGTCTCCCTTGTTTTAAAAACATGTAAGACTAAATCCTTTTGTGTGCTATGCATATTTATTCATCTCTTGTACTCAATTATTGGAAATCTGACAGTATACCATTCTGAGTCTTAGTTAGAGTCTGTGAATGTGAATAAACCTAGCTGGCTGAACTAATGTATTAAGTGAAATAAAAAAAAAAAAGATTTCTCCTACTTTCTGAAAGTAGAATGTTCTTATTTGATCTGATTTGGTAGGAAGTTTTTTTAATTCCCAGATAGTCAAATTTTTTTCCATATAAATTTATGGCAACATCATTCTCAAGACCAAACATGGGAAACCTCTATATAAAACCATGACGTAAATGTCAAAAGCTAATTTAAATGTTATATATCAATAATAACCTTTAGATCCTATTGATTAAACATTCTATTGATGACAAGTTGGGCATGTACAATTTTGTTGAACATATTTTGCAAAAATATTGGAAGTGATCGGAAACTTATTTTCTACTGGAAAATTGTGCTGCCCTAACTTTCTTGATATTTCTGCTATTAAGAAACAACAAAATAAACCTTTGGGAGAAAAAGTATTTATTTACTTCTAGTGGAATGTAATTTCTGGCAAAGGAGAGTTAAAAGGAAACAAGAAAATGGGCTTAAAATTAAAAATATATCTGGCTTTTGCTGTCTTTTTTTTCTTTTTTTTCTTATGTCTTCAACATTTTTCTTTCACTTTGGTATTCTTTCACTCCATTCAGGGTAAGAACAGCTTTGCCAGTTCCGTTGTGCTTTTGCAAGACAGTTGGCATTATCTGTGTCAGTCATTATTGTTCACCTGTCGTTCACACTATGTGATCTTAACATTTCCCATTCCTTTTTTTACTTCATATAGTAACTTTTGTCGTACTAAAAGGTCACCCAAGTAATTATATGTTTGTCCTATAAAAGATACATCAGGATGGTATATACGGTCATCAAAATCAGGAAACCCAAGGAGTAAAATGAATCAGATTTGTGATTGAGTGCCAAGAGAAAGAAGAGCTATCAGGAATCAGTTCTCAAGTGGTAAATGACCAAATATACTTCTGAAGACCATATGAACAGCAATAAAATCTAATGGATCAGTACTGTTGCCTGACCTCCATAATAAAGCCCAACTATAATCATTACCATTATCAGACTTGGGATAGAGAGTGATACTGTGATATTACATAATTGATTACAGATAGGACACAAAGAGAATACCCTAAACCTCAACAGGAAGGCAGTATTTTTTCAAGGTATTAAAAATACTAATTGCTTTCCTAATACAACATAGTGCTTTAATTTTTTTAATAGAACAAAAAGACACCAACTCCTCACATCCTCTGGTAGCCAAGAGAAGTGATATAACTCTGTTTCCAAATTCAGTCACCTTAACACTAAAGGTAATAATACCTGTTAATAATTGAGTACTAACAATATGATCATTTCTGTTCTAAACATGTTTAATCCATAAAACAAAACTATGAAGGAGAAGCAATGTAATTCAGCTAAGCTTCCTTAGGTGGGATGCTTTCAAGTGGACTTTCACACCTGGAGATTCTGATTCTAGAACTCACACATATACTGAATACATAGTGAACATATGAAGCATCAGTCATTCATCAGGTCCTATTGTAATTCATTATGTGATTTCAACAAGTGAGTGGGAGGAAGACATATAAGAAATCAAAACTTTTCCTAAAACACAATCTGTTTGAATAGTCAAGAGAGAGTCACACTTTTTTTTCTTAAATATAAATGATTTTTACTTGTTAAAAACAATTGCCAGGTGAAAAGCTTTACCATAAAATGGAAAAGTTGGGGAGGAGAACTGAGCAGTATCAGGGCATAGGGATGCCTACCCAGAAGAAGAGGGTTTGGGGAAAGTGGGAGAACAGTATATACAAAGGAAAAAGAGAACTTCTTGCTTTGGAGTTAAACATGGATTGTTTTATTTATTTGTTTGTTTGTTTTTATTTTAAGAAAAAAATTATATATATGTTTATATCTATATATTTTGTATATACATATACATATACATATATATATATATAAATTACATCATTGTCTACCCCCCAAGTTTCTTCCATCACCTTTTTTTTTGGTGCTCTGGTTCTCCCATTTTTACCTTTCTCCCCCTCTCTTGCTCTATGCTTCAGTTCAGTTGGCAGTTTTAAATTTTTCTTGTCTGTTTGCTTGTTTTTCCTATATTCCTCATATAAGTGAGATCATTCCCTATTTTTATTTTTCTTTCTTAGTCACACTTTTTGACTGTTCATAATTTAAACTGGAGGTTGGCTTTACATGTTAAAATTGTTTGGGGGGAGACCTAGCAAAGGTGATTAACATTTAAAAGGATGTAGTTTCTTATGGGTAGAAAGAAAAGGAGATAATTCTTGTATTGACAATATTAAATTTTATTGTCTTGCTAGAAATTCTGAGAAAGCCTCCACTCTTGTTTCCTGGGACACAGCTCAAGTCACAGAATCAATTTAGATTTAGATAATACACACAGATAGCCTCATATTTACCTTTGACTAAACCAAGTTCAGACCTTACAGATTTCCATTCTCATGAAAGATTAGAGGAGCTGTTTGTCCCTGCTTACCTATCTAGACAAAACGCATGTAACATGACCAAACTATTTAACTTTCTCTCCTTCCCCTGAGATTTGAACCACTCTTAGCCTAACCCTTCTTTAGCTAACCCTTCCTTAAGGAGCCATTCCAATTAACCAACTATCTGGTCTTTCCTCTTGCTCATCCCTCCTAGCCCCTTTGCTTGATTCTAATTGGATTTATGCATCCCTATAAAAGAAAAGCTTGTTTCTGTCTGAACCTTTGAGATACTTGCAGATCTTGTGGTCAAATCATGATAATGAATAAATCCCTTCACCCTACTGCAAACACCTCTTTCCCACTCCTGAAATAGTTTTCAAAAACATCTTACTGAAGTCCAGATTTGTTTTTGTCACAAGGAAAAGAATAATATGAGAAAAAAGTAGCAACAAACAAAGAAATGATGGGTTTTGTAATTTAAAGAACAGTGAGAGAGTTCTAAACAAACAGAAAATTAAAATGTGCAAACAGGGAAATACTATGTGAACAACCTGGTATTGCACATTTTGATTTTTTGTTCACCAGTATAATTATAAGCAACAGCTGAAATAAAGGCAGTTTCATTTAAAATGTATTGAGTTATTACACCAAGGGTTTTACAGGCTAGCTTTGGTATACTGCTTGTGAACTCTATATATATGAATTAGAGACAGTTTGTAAGAACTAAATTAAACACACCCTCATTCATATGATGAAGGTTCCAAGCCCCAAAGTGATAGTATGTACAGATGAAAGTTATAAAGTGGTTTAGCAAAATCAGAGAAGAGACAATCCTTACTTTGATAGATCTGATGTCCTTACAAGAGAAAGACAGACCAGAGTTCAGTTATCTCGCCCTCTTTCTCTCCTACTCCCCCTCCCTTCCCCTCCCTCCATCCTTTCCTCTCTCTCTCACACACACATATACTCTAGCTCGCTCTCTCTCTCCCCTTCTCCCTTCCTCCACCCCAGGGGAAAGACCTTATGAGGAAATAGCAAGAGGATAGTCGTCTTCTTGTCACCAAGACATCCTTCCATAAATCAAAAACACATGCATCATGAAATTCTAGCCTTCAGAACTTAACAGAAAATAAATTTCTGAGGTTGAAGCCACTCATCTCATATTATTTTGTTATGGCATCCATAGTAGACTAACACAGAACTGTTTTACACATGCAAAAATTAAGGATTTTAAAGTGAGTTACTTAGAAAGAGACTGATCTGGGATTCAAAAAATCTTTAGGCAAAGGCAACTCTTTGAAACACCCTGTTGACCTACTAGCAATATAAGTATAGCCAGGAGCAGTTCTAGTGAGGTCTCCATGGAAGGCTTCAAGCATATACTGGTTGACAATTTGACAAGTTACAGAGATGAACAAACAAGGTAAATCTACAGTCCCTCAACTTCAGATACTTTGCTATAATCAAGGTTTAAATGGCCACATAATAAAATGGGTGATAGTAGAGACACCCTACTATCAGGTGTAGTGGGGGATATACTTTCCATAAAACTTTTAACTTTAACAGTGCACAATAATCATCAGAAAACATTCAATAGCATGTATGATATAGGTGAACATTGTAATTCTAATCCAAATCCTAGAGACTGTTATACCTTAAATTAATGTAATCCAATCATATTTTCAACTTATGGATATCTATTCATTGTCTTTTAACAATTAAATTTTTAATCACATGAATATACTATCAACATTATTCTAGGATAATACATACAGATCTACCAATTTTGTTAGCTGTTTCCTCGCATTATATTTATGAATTTAGGTGACATAGAGTCTTTAATCGGAGCTCTGTTAATGAACCATCACACTTTTTATTTTCCCTTTTCACAATTCACAAAAGCAAGCTATCTTGAGTGCTTTGAAAGAGTGTAAAGCTATATGGTTGTACAATTTTATCAGTATATTTATTTTATGACTTCTAGCTATAAAACAGCTGGGTCAAATGTCAAACTTTTTTTCAGTTGTGAGAAATAAATTGCCAAGTTGTACTCTAAAAAGGAGTTAACTCTATTTTACTAACAAGGAATTAAGCCCCGGTATTCTCTTCAATCAATTTATTACATTTTATTTTCTCCAGTGTGTAATAAGGATAGCACTATTTGTGAGACCAGATGATTGAAATATTTTTTTAGAATTATTTAATTGACCCTATTTATTAAAAAAAAAAAAAACAGGGAAGTGAAAAAGAAAAATATCCTAGAACTAGTTTCAGAGTTAATTTGTGTTAATGGTTCTGACACATCTCATATAACAAGTGATGTTTTGCCACTGTTTTCTTCTTTGAAAACAGATTCTATCCACTCATCCATCTGGGGGCATTTAGGTTGTTTCCATGACCTTGCAATTATAAATTGTGCTGCAGTAAACATCCAGGCACAGGTGTCCCTTTGTACCCACATCGAGGTCTCTTTTGGGTAGATTCCCCAAAGAGCAATTGCTGGGTCAAATGGTAGTTCCATTTTCATTAGCTTGAGTGTCCTCCACACCCCTTTCCATGGTGGTTGAACTACTTTACATTCCCACCAGCAGTGTAGTAGTGTTCCTTTCTCTCCACATCCTCACCAGCAATTCTTGCTGTGTGTTCTTTGGATGTGCAGAAACCAAATGGTTTCACTAATATATGGGATATAGTGAAAAAAATAAACAAAAGCCTTGAGGAAAATCAAAACAAGCTAAGCACCAAACTGAAGCACACAACTTTGAGCAGGAGGGAAAGGGGGGGGAGGGGGGGCAAATCCTTGAGAATACAATGTTGTGAAATTTATATATAAATAAAAAAAAAAACAGATTCTATATTTATAAGTTTTAGGTTCACAGGAAAGTGAAGATGAAGGTACAGAAATTCCCCATTTAGGTCATATACATAAACCTTTCCCCCAATATCAACATTCCTGGTTAGTTTGTTAAAACTGAAGCATTTAAATTGACATATAATGATCATAATCCATATTTTATATTATAGTTCAGCCTTGTTGCTATACATACGTGTATAACCAAATTTATAATAACATCAATCTACAATCATAGTATTATACAAAGTAGTTTTGCTGCCCTAGAAACTCTCTGTGTTCCATCTTTTTATAATTATTCCTATGCTGTACATCCTTTCATATTATTGGTACTGTTAAAGTCTAAAAATGTTAAGAAATTATTGCTTAAAGATTAGAAGTCAAGAATGCAAAATATGTGAAAACTAAGCCATTTAAAGGGAACAAACAAACTCAAGAAGATAAAGCCCAAAACCATGTAACTGCCCTCAAACCAGGTGGTTATCTGGTCTCTGTTACGAGGTCTTAACTATGTCAAAACCGTGGTGGTTATCTGGTCTTTGGTCTCTGAATCTTAACTATTTTGAAATATCTGTGTGGAAAATTCCCCTAGACCCTCTTGAAAAAGTATAAAAGCCCCACTTCCCTGTGAGTTGGAGTTCTCTCCAAGGTACTGCCGCTGCATCGGTGAGTGCCAGGGTGGACCCCAGGTCGATCTAGAAATAAAGACTTTTTGCCTTTGCATCTCTCATGGTCTTGTGTTCTGCGTGAGGCTGGTTGGATTCCAAACTGTAATGTACACTTTTTAAATATTTTACCAGTATTTTACAGAGTGGCTTTATTAGATGTATAGTATTTTATTCAACCACTGTTATACTGATTGATATTTGGTTTTGGTTCATTGAAAAACTATAAATAAGCAATATTGTATATCACATCAAGGACTTTCTCATGACAATATTTTCAGAATATGTGAGGAATTTTAAAGGAGAAAATGAGATGAGTTAGTGACCATCAATCTAGGTGTGCACAAAAATCCACCTCCTCATAATATGCTTTCTCATCATTTTCCTCATTGTCTTCAACTTAATCCTCCTCATCATCATCATCACCATCATCATCAACCATGCTATGGATCTTTACAGAAATAGCTTTTATAGGAGTTTTCTTTTCTTTTACTGGTTGTGGTAGCTGCGGATTCTTCTTCAGAGTCATCTTCATCTTTGTCATACTCTTCCCCTTCTCTATCCTCATCAACATCTGGAGCAGGGTCAGCAGCAGCTACTGCATTTTTCTCACTACTAGGTTGTATTCATCTGCATCTTCTCTTCTTCCACCACTTCACTGGCAGTTTTTATTTTCCTCTTCACAGTCTGTCTTTTTCACATTCTTGATTCTGTGGCTCTCTGCTTACTGGGAGTTAAAACCAATGCTTTGCCTCCTGCAACTACCATCCTGTTAGGTATTGCTATTGCTTGGGCTGGTGTAACTGCTTTCTTGGCTGGTGTAACAATTATCCAATTTTGACTGGACAATCTGTTGCCTTATTTGCTGCATTTGTGGTGACTTTCTTATTCTTTTTTTTCTGAGCAATGATAAATTCTTTTCCGCTGCTATTCTCTTCTGGCATTTCCTCATCTTCATAATCTTATTTTACTGATATTGGAAGTAGTCACTTTCATGGGATTACCTTAGTTTTCATTTCCTTTTTTAAAAATTTCTTTTATTTTATTTTGAGACTAGGTCTTGCTATTTTTACCTGTAGAACCATAGGCTTATGTTGCCTGGGGTACCACAGACTCAAGCAATCCCCAGCCACAGCTTCCTAGGTACCCAGGATTACAGGCATGTGCCACCATGCCCAGATAGATAGATAGATAGATAGATAGATAGATAGATAGATAGATAGATAGATAGATAGATAGATAGATAGATAGATAGATAGATAGATAGATAGATAGATAGATAGATAGATAGATAGATAGATAGATAGATAGATAGATAGATAGATAGAGATATATAAACTAGGTCTTGCTACATGTCCCCAGTGGAACTTGAACTGCAATCCCTGGCCCCAGCCGTGGCTTCCTAGACTGCTGTTTACAGGCATGCACCAACATGACTGACCTGGGATTACCTTAGTTTTTGCCAAGTTTTGCAAGCCTCACCCTGAAGGAACCAGGCTTATAATGAAATGTGTGACAGATAAATGATGTAAATGACTTAGAGGATTCCAAACAATGTTGAAGGGGAATACTAGGCTGAATAAACTCATAATGTTTCAAGAGTTTCACTGCATGTTAGATGTGCATTTTATTTAATAGCACAACAATTAATAATTTCAAGTAGAGCTGAATTCCATTAGTGGAGGAGAGGGGAGATAGCATAACCCATCACAGCTTATCTATTAAAAATTGGGAGAATTTACTTTATACCTCTGTCTACAGAGAAACTTGTCTTGAGTCTCTATAGCCAATTAGAAAGCCAGACATGGTGGTGCATGCCTGTAAGCAGCAGCCTAAGAAGCCACAGCTAGGGACAGGGATCACATTTCAAGTCCCGCCTGGGGGCACATAGCGAGACCTAGTTCCCAAAAAATATAGCTGGGTGTGGTGGTGCGAGCCTGTAATCCCAGTTACCTGGGAAACTGAGGTTGGGGATTGCTTGAGTCTATGATACCCTGGGCAATGTGAACCTGTGGTTCCACAGGCAAAAAATAGCAAGACCTAGTCTCAAAAAAAAAAATATATATACATATATATATACACACACACATATATATATATATATATATATATATATATATCCAGAGATATAAGTATATCTGATTTTAATGAAATGTAATATGTGACTATGTAAGCCTAAAAATACAACTCATGAATGATGCCAGAATTCTTGTTTTATGAGTAAATTTATTATAAAAGTCCTTTCAAGAAATGTGCTGTCTAATGCATTTTAAACAGTTTTGTTCAGGCACATAAAAACTAAGCACAGGTGAATGATGAGGCAATCAGAAACAAGTTATGTTATTAATATAACGATCTGTACAATATACATCAAGCTGGTTCTACATAATGCCAGTAAAAAATATTTTCATAAGCTTATAGAGAAATATCTATAAATTTAAGAGAAAAGAATACCGTCTCTTGTGAAATAAACAAAAAACAGGGAAGTTTCTCCATGTTTCTCCAAAATATATTCTTCCACGTTCAGAAGCAAAGAATTCGGTAAACTATAATTAGGAAACATTAAATTATTTATTTCAGTGCAACCTAAATGAATTGAACTACTGAGAAGCAGGCGCTGCATTTTGCAACAGTTAAGAACACAGTTGTCAGAGCTATACCAGCTGGGTTCTGATACTTAATCACACACTGAAAGCTATGTGCTTTTAGAAAATTCCTTGGGATCAATTCCTTCATCTGCTTCAACTCCTTATCAGTAAAGCATGGACTAATATTAATAAATATTCTTTCAGAGCTTTATGAGAATCATGACTTAACATATGCAAAGCACCTAGAATAGTGTCTAGAACATAGGAGCTATATATGCTACATAAAAATCAGCTGTTGTTTTTTTAAATAATGATTTTTTTGCATAAGAACGTTATAACTTTTCCTATCTACTTATATAATCTCAAGAGTGCTAGGAGTATTAGTGCAATTGAGTTATTAAAATTAAGATATCTTCAGATGCCTTATCTTAGTTTCAGTATGATACATCATAAGGATATTATTTAATATTAATATTTCTAGGTATATAGTGTGTCAATAATAGCATCAAGAAATGATAAACTTCCTGGTAAATATACTTGTTTGCATTCCAGTTATAAGAATTTCCTGTGATAGGTAACTTTATAAAAATTTTTTGCCCTTAGCATTTTCTTCAATTTGATAATCAGTGAATTTTTTTCTGACAAGACTGGAAATTTTCACATTGAAAAGTACTTGTGGAATGTATATTGTTACCAACCACACATTGTTTTATAGCTAGCACAACAGAAGGTGAGAATAGGTTTATAAGTTGATATTGTATCTTAACATCTTGCTTTCAAATATTTATTACAACTGCCATCTATATGAAACTCTGTTTCTAATCTATAAAAGAGCAGTGCTTAAGTTTAATGTTGGAGACAATATTCACAAAATCAAATCTAAGTTTTTATTCAGTTATTAAGTCTACAACTATGCTTAGTAAAATTAAACTAACTCTAAGACATCCAGATGTTTTAACTCTGTAGAACACTTGGATACTTAGAATTGAATTTTCTCTAGAGGTGTATTTCTGCAATTGTTGTTCTTGAGCATTAAAAATGCATTATTATTAAAAAACAAAGTATTTTTACTTTATAACAGTGTGCAGTGTCATTCAGGATTCTTCAAGGCTAGGTTAAACTATAAAATATATTTGAAAATGTCTTTTAAAATTATAAAGAACAGATGGGATTCCTGTCAAATATTCTTTTTCTAAACTTTACAATCAAACACATTTTTCTTAAAACTAAAATTAGGTATCTTTCTTATTAATCTGTAACATGTTTTCCCCTGGTAATACAACCCACCATGGTCAGATCATCTGTCTCTTAGAACACTCAACACTTAACCCTAAAGACTTGACGTTGATTAATTCCTGGATGTCTGTGAGTTGATTATAACAAATACCAGTTTCCAAATAAATCATGAGATTGCATTTAGGACAAGAATGATATTCTAGAAAGGATCCAAACTATATCTTCTGACAAATATAAGGTAATAAACTTTCAAAAACCTTCTTTACAGTATCCTAATAGAATAGCTACAAAACAACAAGGAGTACAAAAACCTGGAAACCTGTACACTGGAGCCACAAGTAATGAAAGCAGATTGACTGAAATTGTAAGAGACATCTACTAAAGATCAGTTACTTGAATTGCTAAAGACCTGCTACTCAAAGGCCACAAATGAAAGAAGTAAACAGTAATTGAAAGAAAGCACTAAAGCCAAAAATAGCATTCTGTCTTTCTCTCTTGCTTTAAGTATTATCATCACCTAAAGAAGGACCTCTAAACTTTAGGAGTCTTAAATTAAATTTATATTTCATGATTGAACACTTTTAGATCACTCAATATATGACTTTTAAAATGAAATAAAGTAATACACACATCCAGAGATGGAATCTGAAGAATCTGCAATGAAAATTATTTTACATAGGGGTAATTACCTGACAACAAGTACTGCAGATTTAACACCAACTTGTGCCTCTCACAAGAGCTATGGGAATCATAGTTTTCAAAAGTAAACTCAAAGATAAGTAGATAAATAGAAGTCTTCTACCAGGGTTTGGAAAAAAAAAAAAAAAAAACAACCTCAGTTTGAACTATCTTTTTTGTGTGTGCACACACACACATGTGTGCAGTTGTACAACATTAGGTCTGAAAAGGTTATTTCAGACCATTTTTCTTTCCCCGAATATTTTCTTTAAATGCTGTATTTCTGCCAGCCATAAATTAACAATCAGTTATAAGTAATCATGTATGTGTCCTATATATCACCCTTCCTACCTGAAATATAATAGAGCAAAAAATAGTTGGGGGTGTCAAAACACCTGTGTTCCACTTTATTTTATGAATACCACATTTGTTTTTTAGACATCTATTGAGCGCAAACTGCCAGTCACTTTACCAAATGTTTTAGAGATATGGTACTTTTCATAATTCTAAAAATAAGGCCCCATTATGTTAACTTTCTTTTTTTCCAAGCAGAGAAATAATTTATCTAATTTGCTTAAGAACTGCCACTTAAGCAGTAAATGATAGAATCAGAACTCATCTGTCCACATGCTTTGCCAATATAAGACACTGACACTGTCTTAGACATCTGAGATACAGAAACCCTTTATATTCTGCAGTCTTGCAGCCTAAACTTAATGACCTATCTGCTATAAATACATGTTTACCTTTTAAAGTGCATATCGAAGCAGAATATTTGCTCATATTTTTTTGACAAATCAAACTGAAGCTTAAAGAAGTTAATAATGAATTTGCCACAGATAACATAGCTAGTAGTTGGTAAAGTTGGTGTTTGATTTTTTTTTATTTGATTCCAAAGTATGTGTTCTTTTCTATCCATTGTCCTGCACTCATTTCCTTCTTGTTTAATTGCTCTCACTCTTCAGGTCTTAGTGTCCACATTCTGATAAACAATGGAACAGGATAAATAATGTGCTTGACTTCACGTAGTTACTAAGTACTGAAACTAGTGTTTGTAGTCTATTTCTGTTAGAACCTAAAGTTTATTTTTTATGATCATTCATTGTTACTGAAACATTCTTGTGATCAATGTATACATTGTTTTAATATATTGAAATGTTAAGTATTTATTTATCTTGTCTTTTGCCATATGATTCTTCATATAGATGAATCTCAAATGCAGATCTGACCATATTCCATAGCAGTTATTTATTTTTACTAATCCTAAATCAGTAATACTTTGAGAAACAAACAATTAGATAAACCCAAAGTGGACATTACTAAGATAAAATGTTTGCAAATTAATTTTTGGGGAATAAGTATATACTTGAAATATTTAAGTGAATTTACATATTTTTTCAGTATTTTGTTTTATTTTTTGGATTTCATCTGATATTGGTCATCTTTATATTGTTGTTGACCCCTATGGATGTGCCCCCCACCCCTCATCACTACTCTGCTCACTCTGACTCCTTTCTCATTGCTGTTTGTTGGATCATTTTTAGCCATTGTTCTCTTCCTTTTTAGAAGCAATGTCTTTTTCCTTGGTGAGGATCTATTCCGGGGGCACGATAGACAGTGCTACTTAGATTTCCAGTCTTACCCTTGTGTCAAGCAGCCACAGGTTGTGTCTGCTCCTTTGAAGCTTATCAGTACCTCCTCCTCCTTGCTTCTGTCTCCTCCATTCAGGTCTCTGTCCCATTTTGCTGCTTTTTCACCTTAATATTTCTGGCTTCAGGCTAAGGGAATTTGTCTCCCAGCCCTTGTCCATAGAGAAGTTCCTTGGTGGAGACAGACACAGCAGCAGATGGTTAATCCTGCTCCTCTTTGTGGCTCCGCCATGGGGCCACTGCCATGTTTCTGTGGCCTTTCTCCCACTGTGTTGAAGAAGAGCCCCTTGCTCTTGCTTTAGGCATTTCTGAGATGGGGTTTTGGCTCGTAGCTTCCAGTGATGGTGTAGGTGTACTTCTGCGATAAGGCATCACTATAATTGGTCACACATTCCTTCATCCAGTGGTTCTTTCTGTGCTTTTTATGGGTCCTGCCCAGGAGATGGGTGTGTCCAGTGCCTATATATGTTCCCTGACCTCCTCTGTGTCTGCAGCTGGATTATTAGTGTCTTTCTTATTCCTGGTGAGGACTGATTAGAGTGGGCATAAAGCCAGAGGGGGGTTGTCACTTGCTACCCCTTCCCACTCTTCCACCCCACCCCACTTCACCCCTGCCCCAAGCCCACACCCAGTAGGACTTCAGACATGTGTGGTCTTAACCCAGGGACCTCCCACCAGTGGGTGCTGGTAGGGAGTCATGTGCGAGAGCCCTCTGAACCCAAAAGGGGCCCTAGCCATGTAGAGTCCACATATAGCGAAGCCTGACACCCTGGTGGTGTCTGTTGTCCACATATATATTTTAAATATTTTAGTGCTCTGCATATGTATTTTAAATGCATATTTTGTTTCTATATTTCCTCACTCCATTAAGATTTTGTGTATACCATCTTTAGAACAATATTCCATATATTCTAATACAAGGTTTCTGGAATATACCTTCTTTCAAAAATGGAGTTAACAATCTATTCTTGATTTACAAATGCTTTATCCATAACACTAACAGCAAACAGAAGGCTTACACAGATTAGGTTTATTGGAGGAGGACTTATTTCCAAAGAAACTAATTGGAAAGACACTGGAAGAATGTTGGGAGGACCAACTCCAGAATATACATCTAGAGTTGTTACTATCCCTAGTCCTGAATGGGTAAGATAAGGGAGAGATTTTTGGCATAGAAAGGACTGAGTTGTGTAGAAAAGGCATTTCTTTGTGCATAAACAATGGTTATTTTTCATTTGACACAACCGCCCAAAGTACTTGTAACAGATGAGAGCAAAGGGGGATTAATGAAAATATCTTTCCTCCTATGTGTTAATTTTGTTTCATAGTCTCACCGTGGGCTATAACAATCAAGAAGGCATTGGAACCCAATAATTTTAGCTATTTAGATCAGTCTCCCAAGATGGAAATTATAGTGGAAAAGGACAGAAAACAGTTCTGGAGGGCTAAGTAGATATCCAATGAAGAAAATGATATCCAGATTAACTTTTAGTATTTATTTGTATTTTATAAATTAACCAGAATATATGTATATGTTGATACAAAATATGAACACTTTATAAAAATATTTATGGTTAATAATATTTATAACTACATAAAAATCTGTAATCTACTAATAAGAAAATGAAGAGTATAAGAGTAACTTTTTAGAAAGCTTAGAGAGCAATGAATTAGGGCTACTAAATTTAAGTTATTCATTGAGAGTGTGATCTTAAGCTAGTCAGTTAACCTCTTGACACTTCAGTTTCTGTTCTGTAAAATAAAAATTACAAATGGGGGTGCAGTGGTAGTCTATTGTAAATGAGATGTTATTTTGAAAATACAAAATATTATTTGTTTTTGAGAAGAAAGTGTCACATTGAATCATGCTACCTAGCAAACAACTTTAAATTCTGTTTTGATTTTTGTAGTGGAAACGCATAAGAAAGTAATCTATATACTGTTTAGATAAATATACAAGTTCAAATTTGCCTAGCCTTAATATCCTGATTCCTGTTTTTCAGCACAGTCTTCTTTCTAAATAAGTAGCAATCATCTGTATAATGCTTACCATGTGCATGCCTTACATATTCCTGCCATTGTTGTGAAGTGAAGAAATGTAGCTAGCATAATTTGCCAATTTAAAAACTTTAATTTTGTAATAGCAGTTGTTTTTATTGTCAAAGTAAGACTAAAATATTAAAGAAACAAAACAGGGTATGGGAACTCTGAAACAAGACTTAAGTGTTCTTATTATTTTACCTTGAAGAACACAAAATATCATCATAACATACACTTTTCCCTAGAAGAAGAAATTTGTAATAAGAAATATAGCAAACATATTTCCAAACTGTTTCATATAGTATAAAGGAGATAGAGATTCCTTGGTACAATATATGTCCCAAATCTAATACCTGCCTCATGATTTGTGTCTGCCCCATATCAAACAGCCAATACTGACAAATTCAGGAAGAGTTACATCTTCCTATACATCTTTGACTCATGAGCTATACCTGAACAAAGTGTCCGGAGTTAAGAGAAAATATCCCAAACCCCATCAAATATGAAAGTGGAGATTCTTTGTAATCAATGGTTCATGGTTCTAGTGTTAATAAAGGTACAGGTATATTCATGGTAGAAGACGTTTTGCAAAAAAAGTCTCACTTGGGGGCCTAACATCAAGTTACAATACACAGGCCCTCTATTTTCATAAAGTACTAAGAAAAGTAAGTCCTGTTACATAATGTGACTTACAGTATAAATTTACATTTTCCAAGTCAAAATAGTAAATGCTGTGAAAATTTTCTGGCAAGTGTCTAATTTCAATTATTGGCCCTCATCTTAGCAAAAGTGGGTGAGTTACTTTCTCATTCCTTACTTTTCATAATTATCAACTGGGGGTATTAGTAGTACATTAATTGGTTAGTATAAAGAATATGTGAGTTAAAATGCCAGATGTCAATCAGTACCCAGCACTCAGTAAAACACACACTTAAATTTTGATAATTGTTGTTATTTTGCTATAAGCTTGATATAGGCATTAGCATCTAACTACAAATAGAATACATTTACCTGAACTCTTATGGAGTATTCAAAATATACAAACTGCTTGGAACTGAGGTAGAAAATACGCTGTGCACTTATGACTCAGAAAGTTATAAACAGAAAGCAATGCAATGGAGTGCCTAAGTGTCACAATTCCTGGTTTTGCCATTAATTCTCTCACCTATAGGCTTATTGAGGGCAATCCAATTGTAATCTTTACTTAAATTAGAAGATAATGCTGTTGTCTGATATTGTTAATGTGATAAGTCGCTGTATTTATGCTTACATAAATAGGGGTTACTTTGTTGTTGTTGTTTCAATTCCCACTACATTGTTTTAAATCCTTTCATTCTTCAATGCTGACAATACTTCACCTGTTTCCTATTCAACCTTATTTCTTTTTAAACAATTTATTTTTAACTGAGGTAGTGTTGAGGTACCCACATCATGTGTTAACACCATGGAACCTTTAACACCAACTCTCCCACACTCTACAAACAATCCCTATACTCCCTCCCCCTTGCTGTATCAACTCTCTAGTTACCAAGGTTTAGATTTTCAAATTGTCTTTATCTGTTAATTTAGTTACTTCATACCTCACACATTAGTAACACCATTCAGTATTTCTTTCTCCTGACCTGTTTTGTTTAACATTATCCTTTCAAGTTCCATCCATGTTGCTGCAAATAGCATAGTTTATTTATTTTTTAGCATTAAGTAGTATTCTGTTTTGTATATATACTGTATTTTCTTGATTCATTCATCTCATCTAGCACACTTAGGTTGTTTCCAGAGTTTAACTATAGTAAGTATAGTTGCTTACTATAACTATAGTATAGTTACTTACTATAACTATAGTAAGTTAGTCAGTAAAAAGTAAAAAGTATAGTAAGTAAGTTAGTAAAAAGCTAAGCATGGGAATACAAATTTCCTTTTGAATTACTGTTTTTGAATTTTTTGGATATATGCCTAAGAGTAGAATTATTGAAGTGAATAATAGATATATGTTTAATGTTTGGACAAACTCATTTGTTATTCATCCTCCTACTTGTTTTCCAAGCTAACTTTCAGCTCCCTTAGTCTTCTTAACTCCAATGCACCTGAAGGTCATTTCTTCATTACCCCATTCCTAGTAAGGGACTAGTTGATAAGTCATCCCTCTCTACTAAGGAATACTGTTTGTCCTTTCACTTGTTCATATAATTATTTACTTATTTGTTAAATGAACATTTACCAATATCTGTTCTGTGTCAAATGTGTGCCAACTTTTAGTAGCGCCATTGTTATCAACAAACAATCATAGTGTCTCACATAAACCTCATTCTTTGCAATACTGCCACTGGGAAATATTTGCAATTTATCTATTATCAACTATCAAAAGATGATATTAGAAACATTTTCTCTGTGAATAAGAAGACTGTTAGATAATATTAACACAAGCGTAAAATGCTCATTTATACATACTCACTTGTTTCTTCTGCATAAGGGAATTAAATGTCCATCTAGTCTTATGTGAGACATTAGAGGGAGATCTGCCATCAGGGAAAAGAGTAATATTTCTTTGCTATACTAGTGCTTTACATTTGTTAACTCACTTAGTTTATGATGCGCTGGCAAGGTTTTGATCTACAGGGAAAAACAGAATTATGCTAGCCAATCTGGCATGGTGTAGTATGCAGGACAAATTTTGTTCTGTTTGCTGAGTTTCTGTCATCCCCTGAAATAATGCTCTTTGAATTTTTGTGAACTCTTTGATTAATTTTCAGAATTCTGAAAAAGTCAGTTTTGAGAACTTTTGCCATTGGTGTTATTGAAAAATAGATTTTCAGATACTCCATCATTCCAGAATTATGCCCTGCTCTGACTTTAAACGCATGCCTAGTATTGCATTCTTGTCTCATTCTTTGTCATCAAGTTCATTGTTATCCTTCAGTTGCAGAAACCAAGTCTTATTTTGATTTGTTTTGTAGCAGTTCAATATCTCCATTGCTGAGGTGGTCCTACCTTATTTAATCCATCATCTTAGCAATCATCTCTTGAATCCTAGTATCGATCTCCATCCACTGTCCGCTTAAAGCCTATTTTAAAAATGTGCTCCCCTTGCAGCTTGCTGCATATCTGATACAGAACTTAGGAAAGGAAGGAAGTCACTCCTAATATCCTGTTATAATAACCCTAGTATTAACCCTTGTGCTTGGTGTAACTTGTATAGAAAATAAAGGTAACTCTGAGCTTGTTCTAGATCTAGATTGGCAGTAGAAAAATGATTCTAGGAGCAAATATTTAAAAGATAGTTGCTCCTGCATGAAGGCAAAAACCTATGTTGTAGATGAGAAAGCTGTATTTTTAAAACCAACTGTCTTAGTTGTCTGGTACTCTAAGTTTATCTTCTTTTTATTATAACTAATCCTATAGTAAATTCCTGGATAGAGATCTTAACTTGGTCTCTGATATTAATATAGTATTGGCATGTAAGTAAAGGGTCATATAAGATCAAATTTAAGTATTACAGGGAGTACCTTAAGTCTTGAGGTCAATAAAGTAGAAAAACTATAATCATTGCGAGAGTTCCAAGGAAAGGTTTATTTTATAGGAAAAGCTTTACCACTCCTCACATAGGTAATTCTCATGTTAACCTTCAAACACTGGACTTTTTTTTAAAGGAACTTAGCTTCCCCCCCCCACACACACACACATAGATATTAAATGTCAACTACCCTTTACTATGAAATTCTAGAAAGAAATCTCCCATGCAGATCCTACTTACCCCCATAAATCTGCCATGACTCCCTCTTAACTGCAAATTGGATCAGATCCCCTTCTCCAATGCAACCTTCCCTCGCCTCTACACTGTCCCCTCTACACTGTCCATCTGCCACACATTACCTATTAGTTCTTCTTTAACCCCAAATAATATCTTCAAGGATTTGAATTTGCTTTTTTATCTCAATAACTAAGATAGAATTTCATGCATCTAGAGGCTCAATAACCAGTGGAAGTTTTATCTAATATTCTTTTTGTTTGTCTAGACTTCTGATATTACTTACTCACATTTTCCATAAATAAAGCCTACCGAACTGAGTTAATTTGCTTCAGCAGAATTTTCATAATATAATTCCTCTGACTTTAAGAATTACTTCATTACCATCTACCTTTCTGACTGGTATTTTATCTTGACTCTCCTATTCCAATAAAACAGACTAGTATTGTTTTTCTGAATCCATCTTCTTTCATTAATTTTCTCCTTTTTCCTCCCTTTATTATTGATGAAATGACACCTTAACATCATGAACTCTTAAATCTATTCATAGTTTTTTTTCTCATCTCCCATAATGCTGTACATTGTTTTATATTACTGATCTATCTCACTCTCATTAAATTTCTCCCAGATTTGCAAAACTCTCTGTTTTGTAAGTGCTCTTTTGTCAGCACTTTCCAGAGTCTGAACACTTCACTAACATCTCAGCCTCACTGGAGCATCTGTGACATTAATCAGCTATGAAAGAAAAACTGCTTAAATCAGGTTATAGGACAGGTGGCCCACTTCCTTATATTATTCACTCATCTCCTACATGGTTTGTATCCCAAAATACTTTTCTCTCAATGCAAAATTCTTTCCATATAGTCAGTGTCTCTAATTGATCTATGTTACTATCCTATACAACTTTGTAATTTAATGCCAGGTAGTAAGTCTTCCCCTCATCACTGTCTAGAACAGGTCACCATACATAGACCCCACAGGTCCCACTAGAACTCTATGGGTTCTATGGGCACATCTAGTGTAGAACTTAGGGAAATTTGTGGGCAGGTGCTGATGCTTGAATTTCAACTTCAATTTTTCTTAATAGATTCAGAAGCCACTTTTTCTTCTCCATCTTTTGCTTGCATTCTTCTGACACTGTCCCCTTTTCTGCCTTCTCACAGTCCCCATCACTCCTGTATAGGTTCTAAACATGGCCTTACCTAGTCTTCTCATCTATTAGCCCTTCCCCTCATTTTTCATAACCAGACATGACTTTCAAATTTATCTTCCCTGTTGTCTTCTCTTAAAACAGCATCTGAAACAATAACATTATTCAATAATCATCAGCCTCTATTATTTTTTCTATCTAAGCCCTGGGAAGACTTCATGTCTAGAACTTTCTCTGGTATCAATGGCCTTGTGGTCTAGTTCAAGTCATTTCTTCCTCTTACCAACATGTATGTATTTTAGGGTGCAGAAGGTTGGGAAAATTGATCTAGACCTTTTGAAAATCTCCTAGTATTTGAGTACATAGAATTATTTGTAAATGGAAATGCCTGATCAATTCCTACTACAGTTGTCTTAGTCTTTATGTGCACATCTTTGTCTTTCAGTATTGATTTTTTGTTCAATACAGATAGTTTGTTTCTTTCACATACTTTCCTACTCATTGCAAGAAACGATGTTAATTTTAATTTTCTTAGTCACCAAGAATGGCTAAATGCATGGCTAAATGTAAGAAATGCATGATTACTACAGTCTTTGTGTGTTTTTTTTTTCTCCAGGTTCTTTATGTCCTTTAAGGAACCCTCTATTTTATGGACTGAGTTCACACAAACAAATGCAGAGCTACACATATTTGTGTTCACACAGCCATGAATGAAAACAAAATATTTCTTTAGGTCAAGAATAACTAGTCAGAAAGTAAGATCTTATGGCAAATTAAATCAGGAAGAGCAAATACAGCACAGACTTACAACTGTAACGTAATAAAACCTTGCATGTTCAGGAAAAATTCTGCCACCACAAGGACTGTTCGATTAAACTCTTTGATGGTAAAATTTATTCTAAATAAAGTCTAGCCTCCATGCTGTGCCATTTCTACATAAGAATTGGAGAGAACTATGCAGATCCTGCACCTGTTGAGTTATACAGAATATCTACAGGAAACCAAGAGCGCAAGCGCTTGTGATTAAATACAAAAGATTAGAATAAAAACCTTAGGAGGTTATGGTTTCTGCTGCTATTTTAACTCACCATGCCCATGTACATCATCTGTCATTAGTGGGCAAAAATCACATAATAACAAATTACTAACCTTATGCTTAAAGTAATTCAACAATGCATACTATGTGAACGTCTATGGCTATTCTGTGCATACAAAATGATTAAGCCAAACAGAAAGGTTATCACATTGTGTTTTCGAATTTTGATAACCAGTGGCCTTGTGTTACGCATGTCAGTGACTCCGGAGAGCAGATTTAAGTTCAGCCTTGTGGCAGCTCCTGCAGAGGCTAATCAGAAAAGCTGCTGTGACTAAAACTAAAGTGGAAGTTGCCGCTGCCTGGGAGATGATGTTCATTAAAGTTGCCTGCCAACGTCAATACAGAAACCAGAATGAATTTAGAAACAAAATGTCTGACTTGCAAGGCACTTGGGCACAGTTGTAATAATTTCCTAATTAAACCTTCCAAACTTTCACCAAAAAATTTAAATAATATCTTTGAATAATTATTGACATAAAGATCACTTTATGACAAACTGCCTACAAATAAACAGTTTTTGAATTTTTTATCTAGAAATTAAAATATGTGAAGACTCTGTCATTAAAATAGACATTTCCTAAGCATTTTAAAATGAAGTATAGCTAGTGAGTAGGTAAGAAATGGATCCCCTAAGGATTAGAGTAGAAACCTGAGTTGTGTTAAAAGTAAAGTGAGAGTAACATTTCTTTCTTTTTTATATTATAATTATTTTGGGTTACTTTATTTCAAGAAAATAAGTTAAAATATCAATAACAAAATTTCAGTTCATTTAAAAACAGGCTAATTTTGAGTTAACAATATATGATATGCATTATATGTAAGATCGTATTTATAACCAGCTTTTATATATATATATATGTATAATTTTTATATATGTACAGTTTTGTGTGTATTTCCTTGGCATTAAAAAGGTACTTTTGTCCTCATTTTTTTAAACAGTAGTCTTATTCAGACAATTCTTTTCAGCCCAATAATAGCTGTATAAAGGAAAGTCTGACTTGCAGGGAAACGCTAATAGACATCAGTCAGAATTTCTATTATCATTTTTCTATAGGTTTACTAGGTAGCATTATCTTTGTGCTATTTACAGATTTTATATCACTAAAATGATCTTTATAAAATTATATAATTTTTATTAAATAAAATTTATTCCTACAAACTAGTTTGGTAACAAAAGACATGATGTTTTCTTTTCTAATGGAAAAAAAGTGAAATCATAAAAGTGCCATAACAATTTGACTTCAGGCCTAAAAGCTCCCTCCCTTCTACTGCTTTACCCAAATAAGTATATTCTTTTTTTAATCACATGTACAACATATCTTATAGGTTAAAATGTGTTATAATTTGCTTGAGAAATAATGAGATGCTTTAGTTCAGGATTCTATCATATCATCTTGCCTCCAAACAACTTACTAATATATTGAACACTTACCCAATGCCTTTGAGATAAGCTAGCTGGAGTCCAAATTAAATCACATCTTTCACATATACTATGTGTTCAATATATTAGTTTATTTACTACATGCACTTTTTAAATTTCTTCTATTACAACTGAAAGAATTCAGAATCTTATCCTGATTGGGTTGTGTTCCAGAGCACAGAACATCTAAAGATTTAGAAGATTTTGCAGCAATTGCAGATGAAAACTATACCTGAGAATTCATGGTTGCTAACCAAAAAAATCTTAGATTGTTGTAATATATATATATATACATATATATATAGTTGTGTATAATGCTTTTTTTTTTTTTTTTTTTGCTGAGTGCAATACTTCTTGTTCTCTTGTTATATTCATTAGGTTCTAAAATAACCATTTTATAGCCAAAAGATGGAATTAAACCACATATGCTGATAAAGGAAGAAGTATTTTTTTGAAAACCTCAAATTAACAAACTGGTGGTGGTGAAGTGAATTACTCTCTTAGAACTCATGAGCACCTTCGAACATATAAGTGCAATGAAATTTATCAAAAACTCTCTCAAGGTAAGGTAAATCCTAGGGAAGGCATACCTTCTCAAAGAAGAAATGAAAGAGATGTTACTGTATAATTAGAGGAAACTGCTTTAAGTTGTGGTATTTGCCTATGTCTCTGGATGAGGTTGATGTCTCTACTCCCATCGTCAAGTAATGTGAATGTGTTATTTGACTGTATGGGCATAGTAAGTCAATGTAAACACATGCTTTTTTCTAATTCAGTCACTGGTTTATCCCCTATAAGGTATTAGACACTTGTGCAACTTTCCCAATTCAGTCTGACAATCATTCCATTATGCTTTATAATACTTGGTACATGGGAATTGCCCAAATTATTGATCTCTCCACCTCCAAGAACACCTTTAAACTGGGGTTTCCAAATTTAATATTTTATTTCAGTGTGCCCTTTTAAACTGCATATTTGTTCTAGATTTTATTCCTCCTCTTTCCTTTCTTAACATGCTGGGTTCACTCTGGGTGCATAATTGCATAATTTACACAGACATTTGAAATAAGATTTTATAAGTTATGCCTCTCAGCTGAAACGAAGGCAATGAGTAATATGTGAATGTCATATATGCTAAAAGATCAGTTCATTCATTATTTCCCGAAACGTACCTGATATTGAGCTGCATTTCCACATATGCCAAAGAACAATTTTTAAAGAAAATCCAGAATTATAATTCATAATTTATATAGAGTTCCTGTATGCATAAGTCCTTTACTTTATAAATACATATAAGAAAGTGAACAGACTTTTTAAATCTACATTCCAATTATGTTATGAGAGGGGAACAGTCCTTTCCTGTCTTGAATGAGCATGAGTGTAGTGTCAATACTATAGACATTTTAGTTAGAAATCTTTGATTAGGTATCATTTTTAAAAGGGCATTTACAAAGTGGAATTTGTAAAGATAGATACCTATACACCACTTCTATGAATACTGATTGAGTATTGGAAAGGGCAAGAATAAGTGTATAGTTTTTAATGACTCATAAGTTATTGTTTAAATTTCTGAATTTCATGGATTTAGGAGTACTGCTTTAAGTAGGAATGCCTAAGTGCACATTAGCCAAAATGCATGGTAGAAATAATAGTCATCATATAAATTTTAAAATTAAAGATTTCTGCTGATTTATCTTCTAACCTGTTTAAAAAAAATCAAAATGTCCTGTATCTTCCTCTCAAAACAGCTTGATGGAAGGTTTTTTTTTTAATCAGTAAACATATGAAAAGTAAGTATTAGGAAGAGATGGCAATGGAGCCAACCAAATAAGTTTTGATGTTGCCTATTTGGCAGTTAAGTAGATTAGAAATTTTTCCATTTATATTTGCATATTTTTCTAATAACTTTAACATGTGTGTATAAGGAACAGTTTAAAAAATCTGCTTCTTTAATTAATATCCTAACTTTAAAAATAAATTACTGTGCCATAAGTCAAGAGACTAGCAATGATTGTCAGCATATTTGTGAGTATGGATATATGATGGACAGATATCAAATTCTGAGACCACTACAACTGATTCATTTACATAGGTCTTCCACAAAACTCCCTAATATTCCTTTTAAAGTCCAGTCACAAAGAGATGCTATAAAGAGATGTAGGTTTTCACTTCAGGCCATCTCTATCATAAAACAAAGTGGACAAGAGATACTGACACAGTTATACCCATCTATATGTGTATCTATACACTATATCCACTGGAAGGATTTGTTGCCTGAAAGCTCTTCCATGGCCACAGCTCAGTGAGAATACAGTAATATTTCTCTGATCTGTGCAAGCATATCATGGAAACCAATCTGTGACTCCTCCTTACTTTGTTCAATAACTATAAGAAAGCACAGTTTTGAAATAAGTGAAAGAAAAGTACACAGAATGAGAGTTCCTTAGAATATAATTTTTTAAAATAAAGTGAAAGTGACATGTTGAGAATTAACAATCATGTCTTTGAATCTAGAACAACTATCATATAGTCAACTAATGAGAATGAGGAATCCAAAAAAAAGTAATGTATTTAGCAGCATTACTTAAAGTATACATTATACTTACAGAAACACTATCTTATAGTGTTTAGTCACTAAACACTTAGTGTTTAGTCACAGTTATCTGATAGTCAGACAGTTGTCATGACAGTGTTTGGAGATAGAAATTCTTCAAATAAACATTGTGTAATGGGGGAAATGATATTCAGATAATACCTTGAATTCATAAATTTGGATTAAAGAAGTTTAGGCTAAAATTTTAGTTCCTGAGAGGACCAATTCTAGAATGGTGGAACAATAACCCCCAAAAATCCACAAAAAATCCTCCATAAAAGTAATAAGAATCATTGGAAAAATTCAGAAATAACACATTTTTAAATCAACATCTTCAGAACTTTGGAAATTAACCAAATACTTGCAACAATCCAAATTGTATTTATTCAAGAAAAATGACTATATCTCCAGAAGAGCAGTAAATTATAAGGAATTATTAAAATTTTCAAGCCAAAAAATACCCTGATAAATGTTCACTATAAGATATACTTTAGAAAGGAATCCTTCAGGGTATCATGAAATAAACTGGTTATTAACTGGATTGAAATTTTAAAAAACATGCACCATTAAAGGTAACTATATAAGACAAAATGTAGTAGCATAAATATTTTTTGTTGATAGCTCCCTTCTACTATTTGATTTAAAATACAACTAAAATTAAGAATCAAATCCATTCTCACATGATTTAAAGAACTACCAGTAATATATATAAGACATACCTTATTAATATGAAATAGTTTAAAGAATAGCTTAAGCACAGTATTTAAAATTATATTAATTAATTAATTGATATAATTTTAAAAAAATTAAGTGCTCCATTAAAATGCTTCTGTGGCAATGCTGACTTTGCTTGAAGTTATTCTCTTTGTATTCCCTTCACATGGGGATTTGTGTGATGTTTGTTTTCAGTAAGAATGAGAAAATGGGAAAAGCTATTTCAGAACCTGTTCTGATTGCTTGGAAAATAAATATTTTGTTGTTTACTATTTTTCCTTTTTTTTTTTTTTTTTTTGGTGGCTTTGAACTAACTGCTCTTTTCTTAAAATCTCTGTTTTTGTTTCAGGTAAATTTAAGCTTATGGAAAAATTTTGTTTGAATTCTTCCTTTTAGAGAAGGTCCTCTTTTCTATGTTTTTTTTTCTTTTCTTCTTTTCTTAGATTATTTGCTCAAGTCTCATTTTAGTATTAATATGATGAGGAATCAATAATGCTAATTTTTTTCTCATTTTTAAAATATTTTTTAACTTTTAAGCAATTGTACCCAATGATCTAAATCCTAGAAGTGATATATCCTTGTTTCAGTTCTGCTGCTGGGAAAAACTAATATATCCCGGAAGCCAAGATACAACCTTATCCATTTATTATCAATCTCCATACTTTATGGAAGAAAGGGAGGAAAGCCTATTCAGATGAAATCTGTTTTAGCTAAAAAAAAAAAAAAAAAAACAAAACTCAATGAACTTACATAATTAATTAAATGATTTGAAAAGATAGCATAAATATATTTATACTCTCAGTAATAGCTGAATAACTTTAAGATTTGATTTTGGACTATTTCTTTTTTGTTCTTTTTGTTTTGTTTTTTGTGTTATTTAGTTTTATTGATTGCATACACAGATAGATAGATTAGATAGATAGATAGATAGATAGATAGATAGATAGATAGATAGATAGATAGATAGATAGATAGATAGATAGATAGATAGATAGATAGATAGATAGATAGATAGATAGATAGATAGATAGATCGACAGATCGACAGATCAATAGATCGACCGACCGACCGACCGACCGACAGACAGACAGACAGACAGACAGACAGACAGACAGACAGACAGACAGATAGATAGATAGATAGATAGATAGACAGATAGATTGATAGAACATCATTTTCCACCCTGAGGTTCCTTAACACCCATTAACTTTCTTAATCTTTTGTGCCTCCCCTTCCCCTATTTCCTCCCTCCTCCCCCTCTCTTGCTCTATAATTGGTTCTTTTGGCAATTTTAAATTTTTCTTATTCCTTTGTTTTTTCCTATACCACTCATATAAGTGAGACCATCCCATATTTCTCTTTTTCTTTCTGACTTATTTCTGCTAACATGATTCCCATGATTTCTTCTAGCTCCATCCATGTTGCTGCAGGAAATTATACATATATGACATTGCAGTAATAATAAATGCTTAATAAGTTATTATAAATATTCAATTAAATGGTACGTGGTAAGAACCTAAAATAGTGTTTGATACATTGTAACATTATTTCTGTATTAATAACACATAAATCAATATAAACCATTTTAATAGAAATATTCCAAAAACAAATGACATATTGCTGCAGCAATATGCAAAAATTATTAACTATAGTACATCTCTGAAAATTACAAAGCATAGATACACACACACAGACACATACACACACAATGGTAAAAATGTGAGGTGGTGAATGTCTTAGCTAACCTTATTGTAGTAATCCCTTTGCAGTATAGATGTATTGCCAATAACCTTGTTTTACAATTTAAAGCTGTATAGTGGTTTATGCCAAGTTTTCAGTGGTGAATTAAATTCAGTTCCTTTCAGCTGGAATACCCTAAATTTTCATGCTATATAATATTTTAGAAATCATCTGACTCATGAGTCTCCATAATATTGATGAGGAAACTAGAGTTCAGGAATATTATATGATTTCATAAAATTCAGAGAGTCAATGAGCAGAGTTGGCATGATCTCAATATCTACAAATACCTCTCTATTTTCTCTTCACAGACTACACTGTTTATATAAATTACTTTATCCAAGTAAAGTCTGGAATAATAGCTGTTAGTAAAAACATCACACATATCTAAACATGTCTAACATTTTATTGATGGATCAAATGATCCAGGGAATTGTCATAAGGCTGATTTGATATATGACTAATGAAAAAGTCATGTTTCATATCTCATCTCAGAGACATGATAGAATAGTTGTCAGATGAATGGATGAATGAGTGGATAGATGAATGGACAGATAGCATCTGGAATGTACACTACACACACACTGTTAGAGGTGTTGATCCAACAAATAAGCTTGAATTACCTGTATATATTTACACTTCTAAAAGTACATATATTTCATGTTACATTTCAGATTTTCTATTACAAAAATTATTTTTACTTTATTATTTTGCATTAATTGGTAATGAAATTTTATAAACGTGGCTAGTGGCAAGGAGGTATTTATTTCTAAACATTTGGATAAATTAATTTTAAATTAGAAACTTTAATTCTAAAATGAATAAACAGTCTCTTCTTTCACTTAAATATTCAACAGACATTTCAGAATATCAAAGGAAAATATATAACCTTGAAAGTACCTACAACTGGACTTTTTTGACATCTTGTATTCAGAGTGGCAGTTGAAAATTTAAAACATTAAAAAATATATAGATATATACACAGATAATCCACCTACTAAAGATATGCGACTGAAGAACTAACATTTTTATTGCATTTCATAACTGTGTTACTTGCATGCACATCATCTAAGAATCTTAAGTTATATATGTAGATATTATTTAAGTTTTCCCCCATAATGCTGAGTAGAGTTAAAATAATTAATATTCATAGAACTCTTTGATTGCTGATAAGTAACTAGATAACTTTAAGGAAATAACATTTATATAGCTCAGGTTTTTTTAAAACTACAGAATAGGTCTGGAAATATATATCTGTACATACTTTAAAGGGTTTCCATTAATACCAAGTGAAGGCAGTGAACAATTAACTGCATATTTCAGTCTTTCTACATCTCAGTTTTCCCACATGTATAACAGAAAACTTAGAATATCACTAAAAATCTTTTTGTAAGCATAACTGAATGTAGAGGATTATTGGTTGCTCATGATCATGTTTCCAACCTAGTTTATGAAACTTTAGGTTATAATTTATATAGCATTAATGTTTTTCTTCTTTTCAACATTTATATTGTAGGATTAAAATTTTAAGACATTCTACTTCTGTTCTACTGACTTGGATTCACTCAAGATTAAGTTTATAATGCATTCATCTTCTGTCTTCTTCCCTCTTATTCTTAATGGGGATTAAGAGATTTGCTGAAACTATCAAGATTTTTAAGGGGAAGCATAACTAAACAACAAAGGAGTATTTATGTAAGAAAGGGTCTTTTAATCTTGTATGGAAAGACAAACTCTCATGTAAAACCAAGTAAGTGTTAATTCAAAATTGGAATACTAATAAATATTGATGTTGCAGAGAAAATTAATACTGCACTTTAAATACATTAGTGGTAAACTAATATTTTATAGTTCTAGTAATTGAAACCTCCTTAAGGACAAAATTTGATTAGGCTCAACCCCCATTAAAGTGTCATTTACCTATTTTTGGGCCATCATTTACTACAAATTATTTTAATAAAAGGAAAATGCTTAGAGGAACAGAACTGGCCAGTATTGTATAATACAATAGCTCCCCCGTCTTACAGATGAAAGAATAAAACTGGAAATCTTGATAGATATTAATAATGTCTATATTTTATTTTGTTATTATATTTTCCTTAACTCTTGAGAAACCTCATCTTTGACACACCTTTTCCAAAATTATCATTATTTCTGAATGCTGAGAATATAAAATATTTCTGACAATGTGAGAAAATAACAATTCTTATACAACATAGGAAGTGTTTCAATGAGTAGGATATTTATAGTTCATCTTGTATGCATGAATATCACAGATATTTTTTTAACATGATCTGGGAAAATGAATTTTTTATTTGTCTACTCATATGACTTTAAAGTTATATTTTATTCAAGTTCTTCTGAGATTTTTTTTTATATTTTGATCAATTAAGAAATAATACACAGGGTTTTCACTGCAAATTAATTTGACTCAATACTTATTTATCTTGCAAAATAGAAACTGTTAGCCCTGTAAAAAAGAACAGAAGTTTCCTTGTTTTCTCTTAATTATTAAATTCTGTGATATTTGGGTTTCTAGGGTCCCTGGAGATATTTTTATGTAATTCTGCAAGTTCTGATTGAGATACCTGTGAGGCAAGCTATTGTATTCCTTGATATGATGGAATTAGTCACCATAGCCATAGCCATGTTTGTCACCTGAATTAATGTTACTTTCCTTCAGAATGTTTTCTTTTTCACGGACCATCAGTCATCCTTCACTCTTCCAGTTTTCCACACTGCTTTATGATCAATCTTTCTAAAATAGAAATTATATATTTATTTATTATTTTGCATAAAATCAGTTAATAGCTCTATGCTGACTACTACCATATGAAATCAAACTTCTTTGCCACATCATGAAAACGTTTATTATGTCTTAAGCTTAGCCAACCTTATGCTATCCTGGGGTTTTCTATTGTTAAAAGTAAGTCTTCAAATGGAGCCTTCTATCAGGTTCCACTTAGACTTATTATCTATTCCTGTTTTTGCCTCTCCCTAATCAGAGGTTTTCTAACCAGCACCAAAGAGGTCATATCCTTGATAAGAGCCCCTTCCTTGAAGCTTTATCTCAAATAATCTTTTCTTTTGCTATTAACAAAGTCCTACCCCTTTTCTGCCTATGATTATTGTTCATTTCTGTTCCACATACATTTTAGTATAGGGATCTATTTAAAATATCACAGGAGACATAAAGCCATTGAAAGTGACAAAAGTGCTTTTAATAACATTGGTACATTATTTTATGTAGTGATATATTATCTTGAGATCAGCCAAAGGGTTAAAAACTGATACAAGTTGAATCTCGCTCTTCAGTCACTCCTTTCCTGCCACAATTACAAAAAAAAAAAAAAAAAAAAAAAAAAAAAAAAAAAAAAAAAAAAAAAAAAAAAAAAAAAAAAAAAAAAAAAAAAAAAAAAAAAAAAAAAAAAAAAAAAAAAAAAAAAAAAAAAAAAAAAGGAGCTTTGGTGTAGCAAAGAAAGTCAAAAAAAAAAAAAATAACAATAAAAATACCCAAAAATGTGTTGTAATGAACTGGGTAGGAGAGAGAGAAGGTCTAGTTACCAACCAACAGTGCAATGTGGAACTGTAGGCAGAATGCTTGCTACATTAGGAGCTGCCCTCCAAGGCAGTATCTTACCAAGGAAGTCCCATCACTATTAATGGAGAAGGGTATGGTAGAGTCTATTTTTTTCTAAAATCAATATTTCCCAAGACCCCATCAGGCGTATTGCCCTGCCTGCTCTCCACCTGACTGACAGATGCACAGAAGGTTCAATGACCAAATCCAATTACAATACTCTCTCTTTCAATAGCTCCCAAAATGAGCACTCAGTTCCACTCAGCAGCCTCCTGAATCAGTTGTTGTCAGCTCTAGTCTGGATTATGTGTAGAAATTAGGGGTTAGAGTTTGCCCACATCTGGTCAACTGTGCCTTGTGCCCAGCTTGGGAGGCAGCACAGGAATGCAGGACTCAGTTGCTGTAGGCTACTTCAACAGTTTTACTCATAACACTTATGATATCTGAGTAAATATTAAAATACATCATGTAACATAAAAATAAAATTTATAACAGATATTAAATAAATATTACAATTTGAATATTAAAAAATTGAAGTTACAAAAATTAATGTCTTTGCATTCACAATATTTAAAAGATAGTTATCACTGTGTGTACATATGATCTACATAGGATTTGCTGAGTGGGATGTAGGTCAAACTGCAGACACACTTGGGTATTTCGAGAATGACCTCAGTCATTCTCTCTTCTAAAAGGTAACAACTTTGTTCAAACCCAGGTGAACTCTCTTGGACTACTCATTGTTGTTGCCTTTAAGTTTGAACATTTGTTTCTTAGTGCATACCATGCCACAGATACATTGCACAAAAGCAAAAAGGAGCAAATGAATCCCAGTGGGAGAAGCTTTACACCTAAAGCGCAAAGCACACAAAAAATAAAGTAATCATGTGTTAATACATCCCATAAAAATGGAAAAAAAAAAGATTTCAAGGAAAGTAAAATAGGTGTTCTGTGAAAGGGATATTTGCTTCATGTACAAAATTACTTTGTAATATACAATAGAATGTTTTCATATTTATAAAAATTGTCTAGGTATGGCCACTGTATGCATGTTGGTTTTCTCCTTTTGCACAGAAGTTTCAGTATGACTACCAAAGAGCTTTTTTCTGCAAAATTTTTAAGAACTCTCGTTTATAACTATTCAAAGAAATACTCTTCTAATGCTACAATTCCAAGAAAATCCTTCCTATGTGGCTGGGTGTTGGAAAACAAGCATACCTTTCTCCTATAAAAAGATATTCTTTTGCCACAGATAAATCAAAAGTGATTAAATAACAAAAGCAGGGAAGAAGAGGTAGTTGCATAAAATAAAGACAGAACACAATAGGCACAAATGAGTGCTGAAGGTCTAAGAATCCATCTCAAAACTCAGTAGCAATTTTCTAAATGAATGAGTAAGTACCATACTACTGAACGCAATCAAAATTTCCAAGACAAGGTCATTGGAAAAAGTAGCTGCTTTATTCTAGTTCACTGCCACAGAAAAGTGTCCATCTTTCAAAATTAAAAACTTTATTACATTATGAGCATTTGCTACAGTTAAGATAAAATGGTTTCAAGCTCTCACCATTCACCAAATTGAAAAACAAAGCATGTGTTAAAAAGATTCATTTTATGTGGTGAGGGATATGTGCATATTTTACATAATTCTATTTACCTTTCTTCGAAATCAATCTCCATCTCTAATTTTTTTCAAATCATCATTTTTTTATTAAGGTAAATTTTTTTCTGACTTATTTCACTTAGCATAAGCCCTCCTAGTTCTAACCATGCTGTCATATGGCAAGATTTATTTTGTAACTGAGTAGTATTCCTTTATTTGTATGTGTCTATATATTATATAATAACATATATTTAGATGTATTGTATATATACTATATGTAACATAATACATATTTTACATATGCAATATATATATATATCTATATATATAGATAGATAGATATATATCTCGCATCTTCTTTATTTCTCTCTCCCTGAGCATTTAGGTGTTTTCATAACTTATTTATTGTAAAAGTGCTGCAGTATACAAAGGAGAGCACATATTCATTCAAATTAGTTTCTTTTTGCATTCTTTGAATAGATACTGAAATTGCATGAGAAAATAGGCAAAACAGTGTGCTTAACCAAACTTACAAAGAGGGGTAGTTGGCCTCTTAAAACCAGTCACATACCTGGTTCTTCCCGGCCTGCTCATGCAGTAGCAAGACCACACAAACCTCAACAGGAGGCAAAAACTGGTTTACGTATTAAAAGGGCAAAGCAATCAAAAGTCACTGAGAGTCAAAGGAACTCCTTTAGTAATCTTACCCACCAGTCCAGTCTCTAGTCCAAAGCTACACATGGCTACTCAGCCATGTGCATCCACAAAATGGTGGCTGTCCCATCTTAAGCCAGATGAAGGGGCCAAGATGGCATCGTCACTCCTTCTTCAAAGACACAGCTCCAGTCACTCCAAACCTAAAGACCAAGATGGCATCATCTCAAGATGGTGCCATCGATCCTTCTTCAGAATAGGAGATTCAAATACAAGGAGAAAAACCAGGATGACATCGTCAATATTTCTCCAAAAACTACAGCTCTGACATTCTTTCAGCTCCAACTCAAAAGTGGCCCGGATTCAGCAAAAATCACTTGATACATTAATACAGCAAGCACTTCAGAGTCTCACATTGAAAAGAGTAACACAGCAAATTCTCTTCAGTTTTCCAGAAGACTTTCAAGCTCCGAAGTTTCAAAGATAAATTAAGTTCTCAAGTACTAAATTTCCAAGTCAGCTTATACAAGCTATAAGTTTTTCCAACATGCTTCCTTGAGCTGATTAGCCCAGAGAAGGGCTCTGATGGTGCATAAGGCCAAGGGAACCCTGAGGCCTTCCAGCCATCCTGGTCCTTTACTCTGCACCTTCCTTCCCTTTAAGTGTATTCTCTCTCCTTTCCATGTGTTTTCATGAGTACCCTCCCTAGTCTCTTAATCCTCTTTTCTAACAAGAAGGCTTACCTTCTCTCCCCAAGTCTCCACTCATCAGAACATATAATGACTACCATTCTATGTAGATGCTGGGGGCCATGGCACCCCAATTTCACCATAGCACTCCCTCACAATATCTAAGAGTGGAACTTTTGGATCATAAGAGTGGAACTTTTGGATCAGCTCTATCTTATTAATTTATATGAAATAAATGCCTTCAATAGTAAGATGACACTTTTGGAAATAGATAATGCTTGACATGGGGAAAAAAGCTTCCTTAGACAAATGTAAGAAATAATGTAGATCTAAGTAATTACTAACTTTACAATTTGCCCTCCTCTGTTTCTCCCTCCTTTTAATTTTCTTCAAGACATACTGACTATTTAGAATGAATGAAAACTGAAGGACAATATACATCCCTTAGGAAAAGGAGTTGAAGGAGAGTAGAATGTCCCAACCTCAAATTATTCCTCTTTGGCATAAGAATACATCAGGTTGGATATTTAAGAAACAGAAAATTCAGAAAAAGTTCTGAAAACAAAGTAGAAGTTACCCTTATGTAACAAATGTTATACATTTATAAGGAATATATATATATTTAGATATATATATCCACATACATACTACTTATTCTAAGAGAAAGGATTAAACTCTAAAATTAAAGAAAGTTACTTTGAAAATATTGTGGAAAGGTAGCTCAATTAAAGAAATAGTACTAAACTTATAAAGTATATTTTGAGGATGATTAGTGTCTGAACAGACCAGTTTCACTATTCAAGATTGTGCTAAATAATATGCCACCCAAATCAAAGAATATTTAATATGAAGTAAACTGAAAATATTAGTAGAATATCTTATGCATCTTCCTGTGTATTTTTAACCTCCTTTTTGGAAACAATTCTTTTTGAAAATATGCTTTGAGAAATGGATTGATTTAGAACAGACTTTACTGGATATAACTATTAATGGAATACTTTGAATAGTTTGAAACAGGGGAACATAAATGATACCTGTGGTTTACCAACTTGTACTGTGTAGTTAATACAGGCAAAGTCATGAAAATCTCTCAACCAAACCCATGTCTAAATATTATAATTACCATTTTATACACAAATATGTTTAAGACTCAGTCTACAATTAAATAATTTCTACAAGTAATGCAGTAGGCTGAAACCCTGGTGTGTCATATTCTATAACTTAGTGGAATATGATATGTTGTAGTTTGTATTTTGACAAAGGAATAACATCATTGTTTTTTTGTTTTGTTTTTTTTAAATAGAAAAACTAATTTAATTTACTATCCACAATTTTCACTCAGGTAGTTAAGGGAGTGGTAAAAGTTTCTTATGAGGTTTCAGGACCTCAAAAAACCTCAGTCTGAAATAATCCACATGCTAAAGTGACATGTCCTAAAAAAGGTCTGTTCTGTACATCCTATCCTGCATTTTACTTTTTTTCCAGTGCCCAGTGCAGGATATTGCCATAATAATACATTGGTTACTTAACTCAAGAGTTTCTTCACTTAGAAATTCCCCAAATTGACCAGACAGAACTTTTCTGTGAGGAAAAGTGGTTTATTACTTGTAGATAATGGAGGCAGAAAGAGCTAAAATTCCATAGACTGTTTCCTTGAATAAGGGCTTGAAAGCATTTTTGTGTTGTTGTTTGCTTTTTTGGAGACTAGGTCTCGCTGTTTTTGCCCTTGGAACCCCAGGCTCTTGTTGCGCGGGGTACCACAGACTCAAGCAATCCCCAACCTCAGCCTCCCAGGTAGCTGGGATTACAGACGTGCGCCACCACGCTCAGCTATTTTTTTGGAACTAGGTCTCGCTACGGGCCCCAGGTGGCACTCGAACCACAATCCCTAGCCCCAGCCGCTTCATAGGCTAAAGCTTACAGGCACAAGCCACCGTGCCTGGCCCTTGAAAGCATTTTTAAAAGATGGGAGGACAGCAGTGAGCAAAGATGTCTTTGGGGTGTTGGGTGAAGTGTTGGTGTTGGTCATCTCTACCTGCTCAGAGGTAGTTCATGCTTCCACATATGTCACATGTTAAGAAAATGGCGAATCGACTCCTCAAAAGGTGAAGATTTTAGTACCTTAATGAAGGTGGGAGTAAACTGCGTGGGGTCTGAATTCTTTATTGACCAATAAACTCTTCATACTGAAAGGGGTGGTTAGAAGCTGGTTATTAGAAGTTTTTAATTATACATTGCTACTTTTTAGTAAATGAAATGATTAGACTTGGTCTTTGAGTAAATCAAGCTGCCTTTCAGGGGCTAGTTTTTAAGTAGCACTGCCTCAATAGTCTATCAAATTTCCTAATCATCCTGCTGAAAAGTAGTAATTGGTGATGTTACTACCTCTTTGGATCTAGGTATATTGAGGCCCTAGAACTGTTTTAATCATTTGTTTCCCAGTTTTCTAAGTTTGGCATCACTTTCAGTGAATTTCCATTAAATGAACAAAATTAACAAACAAGATAAGGATTTGCTTTCATGAGAGAAATCGCTGCCATTAATAGT
Source organism: Uropsilus gracilis (assembly GCA_004024945.1). Classification (NCBI taxonomy): domain Eukaryota; kingdom Metazoa; phylum Chordata; class Mammalia; order Eulipotyphla; family Talpidae; genus Uropsilus; species Uropsilus gracilis. Next base: position 48,395 of record PVHY01007569.1, read on the forward strand.
TAAGAAATAAATAAAAAAATTAACATCAGGCTAGTTGAGAACTCAAGACAGTCAAAGAAAGGGAAACTATGAATGCAATACATGAATATAGGCAGAAATAATCCATTTTTCTAAAGAGGTGATGAAATGAGAGAACTGGTGAGAGGTTGAGAGAAAATTACCTAATTAAGTTTATGTTAAAAATAATTGTTCTAAATGAAATTAGCTACTTTCATGTAGATAAAAATTGTCAAAGATTATTTTAATGAGCATGCATCTTTTCCTATGTAAATAGGAATTAATTCTTAGTTCTAAATGTTGGTGGCTTATAAAAAAAACCAAATTCTGTGGTCTCAATCACATGAGTATGACACACTACTGCCTGTGTGTGGCCACCTGACTTAAAAGTCTGCTGCAGATTTTGGAGGAAAAAAACACAATTGTAAATGCAAGAACTTTATTATGTAGTTTATCATCAAACTAATAAGAAATGACAGTCATTAATGCTTTTTGAAGTCTAGGGTTCTAAATTTTTAATAGATCATTATGTCCCTCTAACAATAATGAGTGATCATACCAGTATTTTAAACCAACTCATATGAACAATAATGCAGACTTTTGTTTTCTAAAATAATGTGATGAATGGTTTCATTATAAAATAATATTTTGAGAACAAGTAGAAAAGTTCCTGAAATGCTATATAGATTATAAATCTAAAACTTTCTAGTTATTTTTAAAATATTCACCCCAAGATTAAACACACACACATCAAATGACTTAATAGCATTGTAAAGAAAGCAAAATATAAAAAACAATACTACTTAACAGTGAAGCATGTAATTTTAAGATGACCAAGGTTCTTTTTCTTCATTTATATACATATATTATACACATATGTATGTATAATATATTTATATACATGTATATATGTATAATATTTATATACATATGTGTATAATAATATACATATATTATAATTTATTAGAAATTCTCTTTCTGTAAGTTGATTTCATATTTCTAAAATGGATAAATTCCTAGTCAGTGACATTTTAGTTTGAATTAGAAAATGCTCATTCTTTTTTTAAAGTTGAAATAACATTATAATATTGTATAAGTTTCAAGTGACATGAATGATTTTAATTTAATTAGAATTATATAATGTTACTAAGTGTAGGAACTAAAATAGAAAATAGAGCACCATCTCACCACTCTTCTCTGTGGTAGGTATTTCTAGAGAGGATGCTATACTTTGAGACTTTGGGTTAACTATATAGGACCAGACAAATGCAGAATGTTGATACCAGGATGTAAGTAAGGAAACAGGGGGGCAAAAAAGAAGAACTGATATTAAAGCTAAGATTTACTTTTTACTTATAATACAATATTATCTAAGAATTACCTTGTCTGCACAGCAATGTTTATTTCTTAAGTAATTGTTTATGTTTGAACTCTCTCATTAGATTACTTTCTTGAGGCACTATCTTTAAAAATCATCACATTTGGATTAAAAAGAATTCAAATTCAAAAACTGTTTTTAATAAACGAAATGCTCACTTCTACCATCGTTTGTTGAATCCTTATTGCTAGTTTCAACTTTCAAGACTATTTTAACCATATAGTATATCATCCTTACACAATAAAAAATATTACAGTAGTAGAAGAAAGTAAATGTGTATCTTACTCAAATCAAGTAAAGATGACAAGAAACAAAACAAATATTTAAAATAAAGTAATGGGACAAATATCTTTTGTATCTCAGAGGAATGCTAAATGGTGAATGAGTTTAATTTCTTTCAAGTTGTCTAAAGTAGATAAATGAGAATTTTTTTTTTTACTTATGATAGGAATATGCAGCATCTCAACTCTGCTTATACCTCAACTAAATTATATTTTTGTAATCTCTATTTGCCAACACAATGTGTGACTTGGTAATTTGTAGTGAGATACATTATTAGACATGTTTCTATAAAAAGTATAACTCTTTCTACATTTCAAAATGATGTAAGGCACAGCTATTATAGTAATGACTTAACATTTAAATTTAGTTTATTCATTTTTAACTTCTTTTTAAATGGTCTCTTTATTTCAGAAACACATTTTCTATTTACCTGTTTCTTCACATTATTATAAAGTCTAGAAATTGCTATTATTGAAAAAAAAGGGCAAAGCCTTCTTGCAATAGTATTCATCACCCAGAAAATCTGGAAATAACTAAATTAAATAGTCTTGTAATTTACACATTAAATAAAAAAATACAGGAAAGTGAGCATTTATCACTCACCTCACCCCAAGTAAATGAAATTTATGGAGCAAGCAAACTGTTAAGAACAACTTTTAAATAGAATAAATTTTATGCTTGTATCACTGATTTAGAAGGAACGTAGTTGCTAAATGACTATATGATACACAAGTCATCTTTAAGAATTTGTCATTTTAAAAGAAAAATGTTTATATTTCCACAATTACCTGAAATTAGTAAAATACTTAACCTTTTTCAAATTCTGGGAAAACAGGCCAATATTTTTTCACAATAATTCTGATTGATCATAATTTATCTCTAAATTGGGAGATAAATTTGATAGAAATAGAGAGAAATTTGTCATGGCTTTAAAAGTGATTTGGCATAAATATTAGATTTGGTGTTAAAGAAATTCCTAGAAGCTATAATGAAAAAGAATAAAAACTAAGTTATTTATTTAAATAAGTTTTAGTTGTCTTTGGATGCTAATGAATAAAGGGACCATATTCTACAAGGAGTTGTGCAAAATCTTCAAAGTATACTGATTTCAGAATCACTGCCAACAATAATTTTATAAGCAAAATAAAAATTGTTAACGCCATCTCTCTTGTTTTAAGAGAATTTTATTCTCCTTTGGGGGAAATAAAATAAAAATTACCCTCTGTTAACTTGAAATCTTCAGGTAAGAATACCCCAGTGCCTCCTTTAAAGTCTTGACACCTTCTACTGCCAAGAATAAAGCAAAGCTTCCTTTTTCTACTGTCAAACTCTAATCAGCTTCTAAAGGAGGGAGAAAAAGGAATATTGTGACTGGAGAGAGAGATACAAGAATTTATCAAACAGTGCTTTCCAGAGCTGACACAAATGGAGAAAGACTAAAACACTTTTAAAAAGCATGCAAAATGAATAGGAAGGTTAAAGTAGCTAGCTAGGGTTTGAAAACACACACACACACACACACACACACACACACACACACACACAAACTTTCTTATAAGCACCCAAAGATATCTGAACATGAACACGGCCTTCTTCTCAATTTCCCAGTTCTAACTTCTCACAGCTGGCTGGGTGTGCCTCCTTCTCACCTTGGTATAGGCAGTAGAGGGGGAAAAAAAAAAGTTATGCAAGGTCTTTGGTTTTCTCACTCAACCTCTTTCTGCGCTTGGTCCCTAGAGGGTACTGCAAACCTCTCTCTCCCGGACTTTAGTAGTTCCCGTCAGCTCATCAGGGAAGGGTGGCGGTGGGACAGTCTTGAAGGAAAAGGTGTCACTCCCACACCCCCATCCTAAAACATCTGCAAGTGCTCGCTCGCCTCTGCAGGTCCGCGCTGGTGCGACTCCTTGGCCGTCCTGGAAGTCCCGGAAGCCGCTAAGTTTAAAGTGAACGGAGGATGGAAGCGCTCTTTCTCCCGGTCCCCGAAGTCCCTGGGCACTCGTCAGCCTCCTCAGGTTCAATCTGCGGACTTCTCGGAAACCTCATTATCTCATTTCGAGGGACAGAAAGCCACGGGGGAAGCGCTGATGGCTTTCGTGGAGCCTCTCCGGGATGCTGCGGTGTCCGCTGATACTAGTCGTTCGCGGTGTCCCGTTGCTTGTGTGCGAGGTACCCTGCACGGTGCCCGGGTGTGAGTTTGACCCTGCATCTCGGCAACTCGGATCTTCCAGCGCCGCCTGTGCCCAGAGGGGCTTCCAGGCAAAGCCCGGGAGCCCACCCGGAGGGAGGGGGCGCAGCAGGAACTGCAATCGCAAGCCGCGCTCCTTCTCAACAAAGCAGCCGAATAGGTTGCGCGGATTCCTAAACCTGGGATTGGACCCGAGCCCCGGGGGCGTGGAGGGGAAGCGAAGGAGAAAGAGAAGGTGCAAACGTCCCCCCGCCCCTTTCACTCCGCCCCTCGGGTTCTTGGGCGACAGAGGCGGGGGTGTGGGTTCTGGCTAGGTGGGGGTTCGTGGCGAGCCCGGGGTGTGCTCGAGTGTGAGCGCGTGTGTGCATGCTCAGAGCAAGCGTAACGCCTGGGAGAGCTGTGTTGGCAGCTGGAGGCATCCTATCTAAGGAGAATGCTGCGGTAGCACATGGCTTGGCCAAGTAGGCCAGGAAAAAAGCCCAATTTGCCAGCTTTCCACTGTACCCCCCCCCCCAGCTCTACTAGTGCGAGGCTGTTAGCGGCCCAGCGGGGTTCAGAACTGAGAGGGGAAATGCTCCCCAGAGTGGAAGATACTTGCTAGGGAAACCTTTGAAGAGAAGTGCAAGATTTCCAGGCTCTAGAAGATGGTGATTTCACTAGAGGACTACA
>PVHY01007569.1:53005-66807 GCA_004024945.1 Uropsilus gracilis
TTTGTAGCTCCAAACAGTTCCCAGACCCAGTGACCCCAGTGGCCACGCCTGACTCGGAAAGCCCGTTGGGCTCGCTCTCTGCCCTCGCCGCTCTCGTGCGGCTAAAGGCAGCACTCAGGTCTGACGCTGAGCGGAGTCGCTTCTCAGCTCTAAACGCTTTTAGTTTCCGCTCCCATCTGATGAGCCAGCAAATCACCACCCACTATTAGGGGCCACTGGAAGCTAGCCCCAGGTGACTGAGACCCCCGGCGAGCAGTCTTCCACCGCAGCTTTTCCCGGCTAATGACTTTGCCCACGGCCATTAGCAGCTGCGGCCTGACCTGGGGACACCCCTTCCTCCGGCAACCGTGGGTGCAGCGAGCAGGCTGCCCGTTCCCCCTTCGCGAGAACATGGGGACACCCCCACAAGTTGGCCGCCGGCCTCCAGATTGCGCCTCCTCCCCTCCCCCCCGCCTACAACGCCCCTGCGCCTCCCCCGCCTGGGCGTTTGCGGAGCGCCGCCGGCCCCCTCGGCTCGCTCCGGGTCAATCAGTTCGAAACTGCCCGGCTCTGCGGAGCCAGGGCGGGGGGCGTCGCGGCGGCCGGGGCGGGGGTCTCTCCCGACTCGCAGTCTGCGCGGCGCGGTAATTCCCGTCACTGCGGCGAGGGCCGGGCCCACGGCCGCGCGCCCGCCGCCGCCGCCGCCGCCTCCATGCTGCAGTTGCTCCCGGCCCGGCTGCTGCGGTCGCCCGCACACACCGGCGCGGGGAGCGCGGGGAGCCGGCCAGCCTGGGCCGCGGCCGCAGCCCGGTATCTGGCCCGCCACTTCCTGGCTTGAACTGCGGACTCGGCCCGGCGCCCCCGGCAACGGGCGGGGCGCTGTGTGCAGCCGCGCGCAGGGAGGTAGCGAGTGTGCAGGGCGGCCCGGAGCGAGGATTGTGTGTGTGCATGCGCGCATGTGTGCGTGTGTTTGCGCGTGTTTTGCCTTCTTCCCTCGAGGATGTGAATGGCTTCGCTGCCGGCTGCTCCCTTAGGATTCTTGACTTTGTGGCGCTCTGGGCTGTCAGCACGACCGGCACATATGATCCAGTTCGCACGGGCCGGTTCTATCTGGAGATAAAAGCTCAGCTAGACGGGGGGAGGGCAGATCAGCCAAACCTGAAACACGGGAGAGAGGAAGAATGAAAGCTCTGAAAAGCTTTTCATAAGCTTGCTGCTGGGCCTTACATTTATGGAGAGATTCTGCATTTCTTTTTACCCTTTCAAGTCATCTCGACTTCTGTTTTTTTGGAAGCCACTCTCCAGCTAGTTGTGTGTGTGTGTGTGTGTGTGCGTGTGCGCGCGCGCGCGCGCCTGCCAGATGCTTTTGACTGTCTTTCCTCCAACTGCCCAGAAGCAAATGTGTTAACTCGTGTGTACCCCCCGGATGCCTGGGTCCTCACAGAGCTTGGAAGACGTCCAGACCCATCTCCCCGGCTGGATTCGAAGAGGCTTCCTCGACTGTGGACCGCGTGTGGATCACTTTACCGGGAGCGTTGGAAAGCGCCAGTGCTAACCTGCTTCCAGGTACATCACAAGGTCACCAGAGGGTCTCGCAGCCGTCTTGTTTCTGTGCACCCAGCTCTTCCTCTTTTGACCAGAAGGATATTAACGCTTCTGTTCACATCCTTTGAAGCCAAAAGTTCAGCTCCTGGAGCTGGTTTGCTCTACAAACAAGGTAACGGAGGATTGCTTTTCAAACTGCTTAACGAAATCCCCGACTCTTCCTCAGCCCCTTCCTGGCTCGTTGCTCCCCACTAAAATGTCACCAGCTCTTGAATTACGTGGATTTGGGTTGGAGAACTTGAAGGAAACGTGATAGAGCCAGACCGCTCTCTTTGCTGCCTGTAGTCCGGTGGGCATCGAAGCCAATCGTGAGAAGCACCAGTGCCCTCTCTCCTTCTCCCTCTCTGTACCGCGCTAGGTGTGTGTGTGTGTGTGTGTGTGCGTGTGTGTGCGTGTGTGTGCGCGTGTGGGGTGTGTGTGTGCAATTGCGAGTGCGAGAGCGCGCGCGCGCCTGAGTGTGAGTGTGTGTGTGAGTGTGTGTGTGTCTGTGTGTGCGTGCGCGGCCGTCCTGCCTCTGCCCGTTCCCCGGGCACAGAAACGTGGGTTTCATGGGGCGATCGACGCGGATCCCCCACCCAGTGCGACCTACGGGCAGCGGCGGCAGTGGCAGGAGCCGCCTCTCCACTCCCTAGGATGCGGGTGCTGAGCTATGGCAAAGGGCAGCGAAGTGACGAGAGAGACCCGCGTAGGACTGTGAAAGCCACCTGGAGCCACCTTGTCGGAATTGTACCTGCGGGCAGAAAGTCCTCCTACGACCGTCTTTTCCTCTAGAGGCACCAGGTAACAAGCAAATGACTACCCGCCTCACCCAGTTTCTTTCTGATCTTGTTTCTAGTGCTTATCTGCATTGCAGGCTACTTTACTTATTAATGTTTCGAAAATCATTAGAAAGGTCTGGATATGCAAGGGCACTCTGTGATGGTGTAATATAATTTCTAAGAGGTGGAATATAAATCTATACCTGAGCATTTATTCTAGCAGTAAAAGCTTAGGGTATATGGATACACTCCACCCTAAGTGATGCCTTTTGAAAGCCAGGCATGTTGAACCTCCCTGAAGATGCCAGAAATTAAAATCCATGTTGCCTTTAGGCTATGGTTGCCAGGGACCATTTGGTATCCAACCCTCCCTAAATTGTGGAGTACAAGAGGGTGTTTGGTTTCCACTCGGCAGGCATTTCAGCCAAGGAATGTGTTGACCCTTCTCTACCTCTGGTACCAGGTTGTTTTCCTGTTCCTTATAGTGGAAGAGCTTGCCAGACCCTTTAGTAGGTGTGAATTAGGCATCTGGAGACTTTAATCGCAAATGGAGTTTTCTTGGAACTTGCTTTGCATGAAGGGAATTCATTGTCATGAGTGTGTGTTGAAATATGGTGTTTAACTGCCAGGGTTTGCTTTTGTGTAGCAAAATAGATCCACTAAAGAAGTCATTTTTATATCTAGAGGAGCTTGGCTACACCATAAAGCACCACCCTGACACCACCCCCAGTTTTATTTCTGATGCTGGAGAGGGGCTTAGGAGCCTGTGGTTTTTGGCTTGTATTTTATTCTTATATATGTGTTTGTATATTGGTTTGTTTCCATATAATCTGTATTTGAACATTCTTGCCAGCGAGTGCCTTGATTTAGTAGTTGATTTAGTGCCTTGAGTAGGGAGGATTTGTGACTGCCTAATTAACATATTGAATTTGATATGTTAAAATGGAGATTCCCGTTGGAGGCCCAACAATTTAGTTAACTTCCAAAGCCCCTTCCCTTGCACCGTGTTTCTCTTATTTCCCTCTTCTTCCCTTCACCTCTGAGTCCCCTACAGAAGATTTCACCTTTCTCCAGAGCATTAGGATTAACAAGATAAAGCACTTCCAAAGTAGTCTCATCAATGTTTTATTCCATAGTGAGGATGGTCTGAATAATTCAGCCGAGGAGTGCTGGTATGTCTCCCGCCTTCGGGGAGCTGCCTGCAGGCTGCACCCAGTGGAGGGTTTGGCTGGGCCCCAGCACAGGGAGCCTGTTCTAGGAGGCTGCGATTGGGGCTGCTCTGGGCTTTCTCTTGGCTAAAGCCGGTTCGAAAGTCTAGGGGCGCCGCCTGCTTTCCCTCAGCTCGCTGCGTTTCTGTGGATATCCGTATGATGGCATTTGCCGACTACAAGCTGGCCAGGAGCTGGCTGTTCCTCTGGAGTCTAGGCTTGGCTGCTGCTGCAGCCCTCGCAGGCTGGTGGTGCTACAAGGCCACGTATGCAGCGGGCTTGGGGGCTGGGCTCCTCCACTGCAGCTGCCAGGTTCGCTTTGACACTTTCTTGGGGCGGGGCAGGAGAGCTCCGCGGGGCCCCCAGGCAGACAGCAGGCGCATCATGGCTGAGGTGGCCGCCTGAATAGCAGAGGAAGGAGGTGGAGAGAGATGCGTGCGGGGCTTGGAGGTCCTGCCTGACTTCCTGAGCTGGCAAACAACCTCTGCCCCACCCCGCCCTTTGTAAATGAATATTCAAGAAAACAGAATGAAAGCTGACTGCAAAAATGCCTTGATATTCAAATACTGCATTTCTCAGAATTCAGAACCTGAAACTTGGGTGTTTTTGCTGGATTTCTATGTGTTTCTCTCTTCTCTCCCTTCTTGCTCTCCTGGTACTAATCAGGTCATCTGCTACTTCCCTTTTCTTCACCTCTAATTGAAATACTGCTCATACTGCTCGAAACAAAACTACCACCCCCCCCCTCATCACCATTTCTTACACACTGCCTACCCTCTCCCCTCAATAAAATGGAAGAAGACAAGGTACTTTTCAAGGAATAATCAAGAAAGGATACAAAGGGTAACTTGAATCCAAAAGAGAAGCAGGTCCCTCACTCCACCCTCTGAGGACTCAGAAAGGAAAGGGTACTGCCTACAGAAAAAAAAAAGAAAAAAAAAAAAAAAGCTAAAAATAACTGGGAATTTGAGAGGAATTAGAAGAGTATTTTTCTTTTCTTTTGTCTTCTTCCCCACTCCCCTTTACCTCCCCCCCCCCCATTTAGTGATCTTGTATTTCCTCTATCACTCAGAAAATCATAGACAGGAAATCGATTTATGTGTGCTACAAATCTGACAAGGACACCTCTTTGTCCCCCAAATTTGTGCAGTTTATTGCAACAGAAACTGTATCATATTCATAATATTTGTTAATAAATAAAGCATACCTGTTTAGAGGGTACCTAAGAAAGAGTGAATGCTAGTGAAGAAGGTAGGTACTAGGAAAAAATGTTTTCCTCTTTTTTTTTCTTCTTTCTCCTCATTTCACTTCCTTCTGGCCTTTTTCCACCAAGGATTCTGTCTTTTCCAGGTTAAGTCTTGTCCTTTTACCCTCATCCTCAGGGATGACAAAACAAATGCATTAACTGGATGTTGAGTGCTCAGAAGCAAACATGGATTGTGGGGGATTCATGTTTTAAAAAAACCATTCTTTGGGGAGCAGGTGGGAGTTAAGGGAGGTGTCATAACCAAACAGACCTTCCAGCACTGGGTTTCATGTATGGATATTCTTTAAAAAATGGATTTCCTTTTGCCACCATTCTCATGTCCCCTGATGGAAAAGACAGAACGGTACAAATTAGTATGATGATCTGTGTCCACCATCCTTGTTAAGCATTGTATTTAGGGCTGACCTGGCTTTTCTAAGGGGTAAAGATTCATAGGTATTGAATAAAAAAAATTCTAGCAAAATCCTCTTTCCTTGAAAGTCCTCTTTTGGTCACTATTAAGAGAGCAGAACAATAAGAGACTTAGTACACCCCTGGGAACAAATGTGAACATACAGGCAAGAAAGAAGTTGTCACTTCACTCCTGTTCTTCACATCATTTCATTTAGTCATTTTTTTTCTCTCTCTGTTTTCAAGAAGAAAATGACCTTGAGCAACACCAGTTTTCTTTGCTTCACACACCTTTTGCTCTCCCCCAAATTTGGGATCTATCTATATATATATCTATATATGAAAACACACACACATATGTACCTCATTCTGGAAGTAGGAGATTCTTATGCCTGTGTTTTAGGAAGGGTTCATAAAGCTCTATAGATCTTTATCTGACTGGTACCAGCAAAGGTGATTTACTTTTTTTCAAGAGGATAGCAAGAGCTTTGGTCTTTTGAGGGAGAGTTACCCCACTCTTCTTCCCTATTCCATTGTTTTTTCCTCTTCTGCCATCAAAAATATTCTTGGTATTAAAGCAGTTTCTGGTTATGCCTTTGGTTTTTCAGTGACCATCATGTTTTATACCTGCTTCTTATCTTTTATGAATGGTCATCATTTCCCTTTGTCCACTTAACCAGTGTTCTGTTTCCTCTTGCTGCTTGAAGCACTTTTGCTTAGGAGTTTTGCTGAGTTTTCTAGCTGGTGAAATTAGAATCTTGCTTTCTGCTGATACTATTGCTGTGTTATGTGCTTAGGATGAGATGCTTGCAGATATCTAACAATGTTTCTGTCTCTACATACAGTTACTACGTAATAGCTCCTTATCCAAACCACTTAATTATTTTAAGAGAAGTTTACAATGACTAAGATTGCTAGTACATACGTTTTGCCAATCTTGAAGAAAATTACTTGAACATTTCTAAAGATTTAACTGGTTAATATCTTATCCCATTTCAGTAAATTTTATTTTCTTTTACTCAGAAATGCAGTTTATTGACATTACTTTCAGAGGTTTGTATATAGGATGATCTGTTTTAAATTTTATGCTTCATTGATGAGTGAAGTTGTAAATTTAGGCCTTTAAATAGAAGTAACTCTGACCTCCTACAAGATATGCGTACCAGGCAATTTTGCTACATCATTCCAGAGACACACATGTACATAGATCTATCTTGTTCACTAAAAGTTGAAAACAAGACTACTTACTATATTTCTATGGTGCAAATTTTTGTTCCAGTGGCATCACTAAATCATTGAGGACTATTTAAAACCCGAGGCAAAGTAATTTATCAATTACATGGTGTGTACATGGTGAAATTAAGAAGTATTATGTTTATAATTATTGAAGCTATTCTGGTTGGAGGTGAACCATTTTTATTATGCCCTATCCACATAAATGGTATGTTATTATAAAAACCCTAGTTTCACATAAATATAACCAAAAATAAAAATATAAGAATTTAATTCAGATATAATTAATGCTGCATTAAGACTTTTTCAAATAATATTCTGCTAAATGGTTTTTACTGAAATAAGTGATTTAGTACTAGTTGTAAATGTTGCTAAAGCGATAGAAAATTACAGTGGAATTATATAGTTAACAAATCCACTATCATTTTAGAGATACAAGTAAACCACATGAAAAGATTTTATTTAAACTATGAATTGCATTTGTAATATTTCTTGGAAATTAAATTGGCTCCTGATAGCTTGTGTTTCTTAAGTTACAAACTTGTTCATGTTAGGAAATGCTAATTGACCATTTATATCTTTTACAAATATATTTTTGATAAAAAAATGGTCTATTCTTAAGCCTTGTGCTATTTTCTTTGTGGAATCATATATAATTTTTTTTATTATTAAAAATTTTCCAGTGAAATATTTATATGTTGGTAAAATTATAATCCTTGCAAAGAATAATTGCAAATTGTGATTGATTATTGTATCTCATTTATATTTTATGACAAAAGTAGTCTAGAAAATAAGTAGTAAGATAAATGAATAAAGTTAAAGTGTACTTTTTAAAACAACTTTAAGAGAAAGTCAAGTTCTTAGAAAAAGAAGGAAAGAAAACACTAGTTAATTCAATATAAATTTGTTAACAGGATGACAGAAGGGCACACTGTGACCCACCTCCAAACTTGTACACTCTAAAGAGGTTGTGCACTCCACACTTCACTCCATAAACACAAAGCAAGCATATTGGTGATCTAAGAACTTTACTTGGATTAGTGTACATAGAGGGAAAAAAAAAGAGAAGAGGATGTTAATTGTTTTCCATTGAAACACCCAAAGTTTTCCATCCCTTTTTGGGTAAATGCCCATCCAAAAGGGACTGGCCAAAAGTGGGACTGATAAAGCCCCCAAACTTGCAACAAATCCATTTACTTTCTGGAAGGTGACTCTAAGAAAAGATCAGAAAGGACAAAACTGGAAGAAAAGCAGCAAAATTTACAAATCAATGGCTACCACTGTCTGCTTCCCGGTGGGTCTTTCACCTGCAACTCTTCCAAGTGTCTGCAGATGAACTCAATGTGATGTGTCTCCTTCCCTGTCCCCTAAGTCCCCAGTGTCATCCCAAGACACAGATTCTTCATGTCTCCTGGCTTCATATGCCTTCTCCTGTTATTCCTCCAGATGTCTCAATATTTTTCCTTAGAACTTAGATCCACCATTCATTGCTTGGGACAGTGAAAATGGAACCACTTCTTTTTATGCCCTTTACTCTGCAACATATTCAGTTCAAACTAATACATTTCATAAGGAATAATGTCCATTTCAGTTTTGTTTATATGACTTTATTTTTACTTTGGATTGAGCCTCTTGAAGAAGTGTGAAAGATTCTAAAGTTCTAGAGAATACTTACCACTTTCCCTCTGGATTTCAACATCCATGTCAAATTCTTCCTGTCTTGAAATAGAGTTTTTTGGCATCTTAATGTTGTTACTTATAAAATTAAAGGATATTTGCACTAAAGAGGACAATAAATGAGTGCATGTCAACTTTGTACCCTAAGTTTCTATTCTCTTATTGGAGTATTGGTAGATTTCTTAGAAATTATCTTTTTGTTATTTTTCCCCCTGCATGGTATAACAATGATATATGGGCACTTGTTTGATTATCACTTTGGAATTTGAACAGCAACACTAAAATGCACAAAATATATATGATAATATTGAATCCTGCATTTAGTTTAGTATGCTTTGTTCTACATAGATAGATATTGTTATATCACCCAGTCACAGATAGATATTTTTTCTTGAAATATCTCATTTAATAGAAATATATCTTCCTTTAAATTAAAATTTGGAGTTATTTTTAAGAGTTACATAGGATATTTGCCATGCATCGACTAGTCAAATGTTAGATACTTTAAAAATACATTGTATCCTGATATCAAGGAACTTGTTTTCCTAATAACTTGAAAAACATAAACAAATGTATACATTTAAAAGTAATTTATTTTTTTTCTATTTTGAGATTTTATGTTCTGCGGTAGAGAAGAAATTGAGACATTGTAGCTGTATTTTGTAGAGATCTGTGTTATTCAGTGGCTGAAAGCATGATCTTTTACAGTCTTGTATCTCAGTCCATTATAACTTTGAGCAAGTCTTATAATCTCTCTGAGCTTTAGTGCATTCGCCTATAAATTGAGACTAATAATAAAACTTAGGTCATAGGATTGTCTGGAGTTTCCAGTCATGTAGTGTATTAAATGCTTAGCTAGTGTTGTCATCATCACAACTTCCACCATTATTATAATCAACTCATCATTAGCAATTTTGAGGAAGTATTAAAGGAAGTGTTCATTGGATGATGTCAAAGCTTGTTTGTCATTATAGAACCTCAGATTCCAAGGAATGCTACAGCTTATTCAGCTCCTGAGTCATATAGTTCAGTGTCTTCAGAGACCAAACAAAAGATGTAAAACAGGATATGTAGTTCTGGATTTAGGAAATCTTAGGTTGTAAGATCTCTGGTAAATTGGAGAATGCTTGACTTACTCAAGACAGTCAGGTCTAAATTTGTTTCAATCCCTGGTATGTCTGGCATTGTGAAACTTCTGACTTCTATTCAATTTTAAATTTTCTCTAAGAATTCCTGCCAAGTGGTCATCTTGACTAAGCATGAATACCTTCATTCATTTTCAGATCACTCCACCTATAGTAGATAATTCCATTAGACTGATCATAAAATGTATTTTTTGGTTTGAACCAGAAGTCTGGCATCCCATGCCATTAATTTTAACAAGGCAGGGGGACATACAGTGTGTCTAATTTAGAATTGCAGTATCTTAAATATTTAAACGAATCTAGTTGAGATCCTCAGTTCATGATTAATGATATAACTTAATTCTGGAACTAAATTGGGACAATTTCCATGTTTCATGATTTCAAATTTATTACCTTTTATGCTCAATATCTGTTAACCATCATTAGTCTTCTTCATCACCTTCTTTTAGATAGGCTCCAGTTTGTGTGCCTCATTTTTTGTTGAAGCATGGTACCAGTGCCAACAAACCACTTTGGTTGACCAGTGTAGAGATGGGTAGGGTCATTATTTTTTTGGTTTTAGAACAGGAAGCAGGTAATTGCTCTAACTCCCCATTCTACATCCTGTCAGATATTGCTATTTTATCAGTAACTCTTGCCTGTTGAGCCTGGAGAAGCTTTTGCTGTTATTAACAGGCATCTTCAAGATACCATAGCTCATCAATCTAGGCTTCATCACAAGATTGAAAATAGATGCCATTTTAAGTCTGGGTATTAGTAAAGCTTCCTGAGACCACTTTTTCAACATTCACATATGATCTGTTCATAATCAGATTAAATAATTTCCATTAAATGTTAAGAGAAAAGTATACCAATTTTGATGATGTTCATAATAAAATGTGAAAAATAATGACATGAAGCAAGATCAGATTGGATTTCACCTCATCCTAAGGTGGTAGGCTGACTGTCTCATGGGCTTTCTGTTCTAGACAGGAATGACTCAAGGCCTATTTGATCCTTTTAACAAACATTTACTCAGCATTTAATGCATGTTTAGATACTCTGCAAACCATTTCTCCTTTGAGACACAAAAGACAAAATGGCATAGATGCCACTTTAGGGAAGCTGCAATCTGGAGTGAGGAACAAATATTTTTTCAGAGATAACTCTAGGCCTAGTTGTCTCTTAGTTTACTATTATACTGAGATGATATTAGTAGCTAAAATATTTACTAAATTAATTTGTGTTACCTCCACCATTATTGAATACATTGATAATTCGATTCCCAGCAGTTTTCATAGCTTCCATGTGAATTTAATTTCAAAAAAAGGATAAAAATAATTTGAACTAGGAAAGAAATGCTGGAAAAACCATCTTTTATCTGATTTCTTCAGAGTGATTCCTCTGGTTATCTAAGTTCTCCATAATCAAGAATGATATTCACTTTAAATTCTATTTAATTTTTTTAATATGAAGTTATTAAAATCGATGCTGTTTCTAAATATAGTTAACCTTAGTTTAACAGCAGAGTTCTTCATTGTCTATATTACTGATTGCGGGGTCTACCCCATGACAAGTTTTTAAACCAGTTTGTACTGATATTAAATTTTCTTCAACTCACTTTCCCTCCCAACTATCATCTAGGTAGGGTTTTTTTCTGTTTTTATCCTGCTTTTGTGTAATGACCTTTTGTCAGTGAGCCTGTTTCCTGTCTTATAAACTGATAGGAGCTTAGTACACAAAATGATAAGATTGCATATATCTTTAAAGTAAGAGCCTGAGGATGAGTAAAACTCTAAGACATCCTATACTAAGGAAAGTGCATGTAGTTTATATGGAAAGCACTGAACTAAAATATAGGCTATAAACTAATAGTATGCTAATATAATGCATTAATATATCTTGGATAATAATAGATGATGATGATCAGCAGCAGTAGCATTTTCCTCATTTTCTGAGAATGTATTTTGTGCTAAATAATTGGCATTTACTTTCCTCTAATCCACACAGAATACCTACAATTTAGTTATGACTGTATCTTTCAGAGGAGTACATTGAGGCTGAGGGGAGTTGTCTATGATTATAATACTAATAGACATTAAGGTTAGGATTCAAATCCAAATATTCCTGACTTTAAATAAGTTGCTATATTTGCTAGACTCAGGAGATTTCCCTTTTCTCCTACCTCTTATGTGTGTGTTTTCACAAAGATGTGTTTTTAATCTCTTTCAAGAATGAAAGCCATATTCCAACTATGTGTCTTATTCTAAGTTTCTTTTCCTTTGATGACATCTTATGAATTGCCATGTTTCATATCTGGAGATTTAGGAATAAATTTATGGTTACCCATTAAGGAATTCTGTAGCTGCTTGTAGTGAGAAAAAGGTTTTTGATCCTGAATTTTGGATGTAAGTATATATTAACTTGCTTTTTAGTATACTAGACTGTGATTTGGGACAAGTTACTCTGATTCCCAATTCCCATTTGTCAAAAAAAAAAAATCACACACACAACTGGTTGGTGTGTCTTCAGCAATTAATAATTGTTTCCTTTAGCACATTTTCTAGTACGGTAGAATCTGAGAATTTTGTAAATTTTAGGATCAGGTAGAACTTGGGATCACTCTGTTTATCATTAAAATGTATTTGTCTAATTGTGTTCTGAAGACCACTCACTTCTGATTCCTATTGTGCTATTGTATGCAGACTAATTTTGCAGTCTTTAGTTAGACTTAAACCCCACTTACATCTACCTTTTGAGACAGGATCAAAAAGAAGTCAAGTAACAAATAGATATTCTCACCTCGAGTCCAGATTATTATGCTGTTATTTCATTGAGTGAGCAAACTGATGGTCAAAATCTGATGCTTGATTTTGATATATCTGTTGCAGGACAGGTCATTTCTAGAGTAGACCCTGTGGTGTTTTATTCCTCTTACCTCCTTTCATTAATTCAAAATTGCTGATCCTTCTATGAAGACGAGCAATTCTTGTTTCCTTTTTGAGTTTGAATTGGCTTTTTTACTTCGAACAGTGAGCTGAAGAAGTTATATGATACAACCTCAAGGTAAATCTATTAAAACTATATGTCCTTCATTCCTACCTTCCTAGAGAAATACTTACATCATGTGAAAAGGTCCAAATTCCCCTCTGAGAAACATGGTTCAGCTGGCAGTCAGCTCCACTGGTGAGGCAAGAGCATGACATCCCCTTTTACCAACCAGACTCAATAAACTTCTAGGCATTTTAGTCATATCAGTGGCCCTTGGTGAGATCTGTTGGAGAACCAGCCCAAATTGATAACTCATCAGATATTAAAAAAATCAAATACTAAGTCACTAAGTTATGAGGTAGGAATAGATAGATAACTGAGATTCAGCCCTTCATAGTGGTCTGTCACCATACTTCATTTTAGAAGACAACCTACTACCGGTTTTTAAAATAGTTCATAAAATATTTGTTTAAATAGCTCTCAGTTTGCTGCCCCTCTATCCATGGAATTATGCGTTAGAACATATTCTTTTCTTATCTCTCAGATTTCAAAATGCTTTATCCTAAGAGATGTGCTGATATGGTTGAAAGAGCATGGTACTTAAATTTTGATTTACCTGTTTTCTATTATGCACCCTTATCACTGCATTAGAGAAACTTCCCTGAAAAAGCTGATTTTGTCCTTGAGGTCATGCTATTTACCTAAAGCCCAAAGGATAATTTGTCTTTGTTTCTCAAAGTTGCATCTGGGCATGGTTTGGTTCAGAGTGACATTTTGTCATTTCTACACAATTTCATTTTACCTTCTAATTATGTTTATTGATTCATATTTATTCTTCATTTCTTCTGCAAATTAAATCTAGATTGAACAATTACTTTATTTGGGGACTTCATCCATACCTTATTTTATTTAATCATGTTCTCATTTCTGCACCAAATGACTCTACAGGAATTTGACATACTGTAAAATGTATAATAGAGTGCAAGGTGTAGGTCAAAAGGGACAGTACACTTACAGGATTTTATAACTTTCTGATTATAATTTATTTGCAGAATAAATTATTATACAATAGCAAATATTAATAAAATGGCCAAAATATCAATGTTTCTAACATTTGAATGCATATCACATTTACCTAAGTATTTCCTACCTATGTAGTTATGGATTTGATTGTCTCTCTTGAATATTGAATATGCTGTTCAGACTCTTTAATCGTCATTTATAACCACCATAAAATTTTCAGTTTCAGCAGCTGAAAACTGGGTTGTGTCAATAGTACTCTCTTAGTTGCAAGAGAAAAACCCAAACCCAAATTTACTCAAGCATTATGCAAATATGGATTATACAACTGATAGCCTAAGGTGGGGTTTATTTCTTCAAGCCTTACTTGAAATAGTTGAAAAACTAGAATCTAACTTTTGCTCTGTTTCCACTAATATATTCCTTTCTCAGATTTGTAAAGGTGATCACTGTGGCTTCATTCTGACATACATCTGGTTCAGAGGAGGAGGGGCAAGTTAGAGGGAGAGAGAAACTTCTTTCTGACCTGCTGAACAAAAATCCTTTTATT
>PVHY01007570.1:0-66658 GCA_004024945.1 Uropsilus gracilis
CCCCTCACTTCCCCCCCCTTTCTCCCCTTTCCTTTTAATACAAAAAGTTTTGGGAACTGCTAGTTGCATGTCCCACTCATCTTTCAAACCTAGTCTCCTCCATACCAAATTCCTCCTAATCTTGGATCACTCTCCTATACTTGTTACCTGTGGATCTGTGTAACACCACCTGTGTTACCTGTGTGACAACACCATCCCCTGCAGTCTTGCAGGTGGGAATTAGCCAACTTCCTAGTTGTACAATCTCTAATAAAATTCGATTGATCCCATCTGTAATTTAGTTTCCAATTCTGTTTCTTCATCTCCCTACTTTCATTCCTAGTGTTTTTACCTTAGTCCATACCCAGGTCATTCATCTTTCTTTTCAAAAATCTAATTATTCTATCTTAGCTCTTGTCCACTTGTAGTTCATAATACATATTCCTAAATAATTTCTTGCCATGATAAAAATAGATTATGCCATAGGATGATTCTAAGTCTTTTCTTTCTCTATTTCTCATGCCTTCAAAATAAAACATGACCTCTTTATCACGGCACACTGTACACTCCCTGGACACCGCACACTCCCTGTCATATACATTCCCTGCACATGACTCTTTGCTCTTCTCACTACCCTGGTCCAAACCATGCTGAGCTATTTAGAGTCCTTTGAATTCACTCCTAATCTACTCTGATTTGTTCTATTCTTACCTCTTTTTCTCCTAATTATATGACTTTTACCTCCCTCTTTCACTGCCCTGCTTGGTTTCTACTAATCTTTCAGGATTAATTTCTCTCCAAAGCATAATTTGGCATCCAGGAGTTACTTGGATAACTTTCCATTGTGTTGCTTTAAAGATGCATAGATTGTCATTGCTCATAATGGGTCATGCCTTCATTGCTTTAGGTTTAGGTTCCTTGTTTAGGTTCCTTGTCCAGAGAAGCTACGTCTGACAGCAATAAGGCAATGAAGACATTATAAGTGCACAGAAACCTCTAAAAGTCGTACTGTATGATATTGCACTGAGCTGCTGGACCTTAATTCAATTATTCCATAAATTTTGACACTTAACCATGCATTTTATTACCACAATATTAATTACCAGATATTAGGTTGAATATCAGGAGAAGTACATAAAAAAACTATGACAATTTTTTGAAATAGTTTCAATCTTATGCATTTTTCTTAAGACAGTAATTTTGTATAAGTGTTTTCATGATTTGCAATAATGAAAATATTAGGAGTGTTCAGTGTTCATTAGCTTAGTACCTTCTCCGTTCTTTCCCACTGTGTTCTGTTAAAGGCATGGTTCTTATGTTCTGAGGGAGTCTTGAGAATTAATGACTAACGATACAAAAAAATCCAGAGAATCCAATGCAGTGATCTCAGGGAATACTCAAGATTGACTGAAAATTACGAAAGTCATATTAATCAGAATGAGAAAATAGAAGTGTGCAAACAATATTTAAACACTTCTTTCAAATATTATAAAATAAAAACAAGTTTATTTGGTGATCTGAAAGTTTCACTGATGCACACTTTTTCTTTTCATTAAGTAATAACAATCCTTTCAGATAACTTCTATATATTTAAAAATCCCTTTGGCATGCAATTCTTTTAATTTCCACATAATTTGGGAACATCTGTATGTGGTGTGGTATTTGTATATTGTTGATTATATATTGTATATTCCATTTTACAACTTGTATTTTCACTTAATGGTAGTAGTAATACAATATTTACCAGTTTTCTAGCAATCTGTAACAAAAGATGAAAACATGCATTGCACATATGTAAAGCTCCTTAGTATGTTATCAA
Organism: Uropsilus gracilis; assembly: GCA_004024945.1. Classification (NCBI taxonomy): domain Eukaryota; kingdom Metazoa; phylum Chordata; class Mammalia; order Eulipotyphla; family Talpidae; genus Uropsilus; species Uropsilus gracilis. The sequence continues at coordinate 1,799 of PVHY01007570.1, forward strand.
AGAAATTTTAATATATACAGTTAATTACTTTTATAAACATATCTCCTTATACATGCTTCCTTGGCACTTTTATGCTTTTAGGTGTCTTGTTGACATTATACTGAGATTTTTTTTTCAATGTTACTGGTTTCTCATTATTATAAAAACAATTCTCTGATAGTAACATAAGTTGGATCTTGAAATTTCAAACAACATGAATAGCAAATTTCAGTATGAAATATCTTTAAATATAATCTTAAATTTTTAACTGTCTTTAGAATTAGAAAGTATTTAGTATTTCCAATAGTGAGACTTAGCACTTTGAGTTGTTTACTTGAGCTCTCAATTACAGACACCTGAGAATCTAAAGCTTCTTAATAATGAATTTTATCTTTCATTGATCTTCAAAATACACGTAAGTTGCTCTCAGACAAGCAACTTTCTACCACTGGCTTAGCTCTATCATCAGATAATCTGGTGTTAGATCTATGAATTCATACCCCATGAGTATGATGCTATAATAACTTTTCTTTCTGGTATGAGAATGAGTCAAACACTGAGCAGTATTGGGTTCTTTGCCTTCTGTCTCAAGCAAAATTCAGTGGGGTCAACAATACTTTCACCACAAACAATATATGAGCTTCAGCAAGCTGCCAGTGTGTCAAAGCCTGGAGGCAAAAAGCTCAAACCTGGGCCTCACCCTTGCCAGCTCTTTTAACTTGCCATAACATAAAACCCCCTGACTCTCACTTTTCCCTTTGTAAAATGAGAAAGATTGTCCCTATAAAGCACCTTAGTTTGAGATCTAAAGCAATGCTTCCTACAAAACATTCAAACATGTTTGATTGTGCATGAGAACTAAGAAAATATTTTTCATTACGTAAAAATGAAACATTGCTAGGTTTTTATTATATGATCCATAAATGAATATACATAATACTTATTTATAACATGCAAAATTTTATGTTATACTATATACCTAATTTAAATTATATCTCAATACATATCAGAAAATTAAACCACAAATCTAAAATAAAGCAGGAATAACTACTATATACAGTCTTAGTTTTGGACTTTGTCATTTAAAGGCATTACATGCCAACTGATTTCTGTTCTTTCCTTTCTTCTCCACTAACCACTGAGTTTTCCATAGCTCTTGACTTTGGTATCACTCATGCTTACCCTCTAGGATCAGGGACTCTGACTCTCAGATATCCTTCCTCTAAATGCATGGGGCAATTTGATGATCAATAACACTGTGAGCCTCCTAAATCTGAGTGCCCTTTCCAGTCCTTCAGGCACATGAGTTTATCAGTGGCTAAGGCTCCAACAGACCATCCACTCTGTTCCTGGGGACCCCAGAGTTCTGCAGAGCATCTCTTGTCGAGGCCACAGTTTTCATAGAGGACAAGAGCTAAAACTGGTGGGTGTCTATTATTTTCGATTTCTCACAGAACAAATAAAAATATAATTTTTAGAAATTCATGAATATTGTACTCACAATTCAGAGTCAAAATTATTGATGCTGAACTCCAAAGAAAGCTTTATAAAGCATATCTTCTCTCTTAGTTTAATGGGTTGCTGTGGACTGAGTACTTCATAATATTTCTTATCAAATGCTCCCAGAACATAAGGAACATAGTTACATGCATGATGTCAGGATGGGTGTAGGTATCTGTGTGTATGTGTGTGTGTATGGTGGGATGGAAAGGATGGTTCTAATAGAAAATGACAGAATCCCTTGGGCTTTCATTGCTGCCCCTCTGAGGAGAAGTTTCTTGGCTTTGCTGTGCAGCAATGATTTGTGGAACCAGGTGATTCATTAAGGCCTGGCTGTCCTCCCATGGGGAAATATATTTCATGGTTTCCTTTGCAATATCTTCTTCCTTGTTTACTGAAGATGAAGAAGATGTCCATTGTTTGCTAGGAACATTCAGCATTCAGAACAATTAGCTCTCATACTAATTTGTGGTCAGTAAGATGATGGCAGACTCTTTCTAATTAAAATAATCTTTGAGCCAGAAAGAAAAAGAAATACAGGATGATCTCACTTATATGAGGGCTACAGGGAAGAAAAAAAAAGGACAAGAAATATATAAAAATGCCAATGGAATTGAGGCATAGAGGAGGAGAAGGGGAAGGGATTAAAAGTGGGGGAGGGAAAGGCCACAAGAGATAGATGGTTCTCTCGGGGGGTGATGGGGAGATGGGAGAGCCTCAGGGTAAACAATGATGTGAGACATATATATATATATATATATATATACATATGTGTGTATATATGTGCAATAAAGGAAAAATTAAATTAAAAAATAAATGAAATAATCTTTGAGTTTTATGAAAAAAGACTTTAAATTAATGGATAGAGTAGTAAGCAGGGAATTATTATTACTCTGACTTGATTATTTGGATATACAAAAGTGGTAAGATCTTTTTTCATCTTTTTCTGGAATTTCATATATTTGGGATTATGCCATATATTAAGTATCTTGAGCTCCTTTCTCTGCACCCACAACAGAACAATTCAAGAAACTCTTCTGTACCACATATACGCTCACATTCCATTGAAGCCGCAGTCAATAGCCAATTTGATACTGATACCCTACTTTCTTTCACATGTCCTTAGGATTTACCACAGGTATCCTTCATCCCTACTGCTGTTTTGACAAAATCAAGAAAGTAGAGCCATTTCAAAGTGCTTTATTTCACTATAAAACAAATTATCATTTTTCCACCTTCAGGTTCTACTCAGGACTGAACTCCTTTACCTTGTGCAACATTTTCTTGTCCCAGACACCTCCTAGGACTGTCTGTTCCCATGTGGGACTATCTCCATCCAAAACCATCATCCATGGTTTTTGATTGTTTTAGGGTGCATTTTTATATTTATATTATGTACATATGTTTATAAATATATAAACCTCGCCAACTCGTTATTCTTAATTAAAAATACGTAGATTGCTATGAAAAGAGAAATATAACACTAAAATAAAAGGAAGCAGTCCCTAAAAGTCCATACCTATGTTTGTCAGCAGGTCAGAATCCTGTTTAATCTTACTACAACATCAAGTAAAATTATTAGTCTTTTGGATAGTATAGTGGTCAGTACTGTATAAACTCTGAAAAGTACAGAGTAAATATATCTTACATATAATCACTGATTTATCCAACCCATCAACTAAACTGAACTAAACTAAACTACTCCTCAAAATACTAAACTGAACCAAATAAATGTTAATCTAGATGGAATTTATCACATATTATCATTAGTATTACTTTGAATTGTTCTGCCCTTAGCAGCTGCTTCAAAAATATAGGAGAATGACTAACTTTGTACCTAAAGGAATTCTCAGTGAAGAGAACATAAGTAGAAGATACAACTGCTAACATTTAAACTCTAGATTTGTATGGATCCTCAGATCCTCATGAAGCTTAGGGTGGATTTGCACAAAGAACTGTTGAAATGGAGAGTTTGCTGGAGTTAAAGAAAATAGGAAATGGAATCAGAGATCTATTCCATCTCGGTAAACAGTCTCCTTAGCAGGTTATCATGTCATAGGGAGAAATCCACTGAGTAACATAAATATGCAGAAGCACAGTCCAATATTACTAAAAATATAGTCCATGGGTTGCTGCTAATTAGTAAACTATATTTTTCAATTTATGATACTAGGACAAAAATTGAGGGCAAACAGTTAAGCATTCTTATAACAATCTCAGATTTTGTATGTGCACTGAATCTAAGAATAATAACAAAATTCACCTTTGTGTTTCAATTTTTCTGATTTAGCTTTTAATATTTCTAGTTTTCTAAATTTACATTGCATAAAAGCATTTAAAAATGCTCCCTCAATTAATAATTTAAAAAACTATATATTTTCTGCAGAATATCAATGTTAATTAAATTAAAATGGTAATAAAATGTAAAGAGGATTCATACAAATAATTTATTAATGAAGAGAAGAGTACCAAAATTGTATATTAAAATTGTATATATTGAATATTTTAATATTCAATATATGATTCAAAATTATGAATCATCACAAAAAATTATAATTATGATGAGATGGCATTGTGTATTTCTTAGAATGGTTATAACAAAAAAGTAGTGAAAATACCAATGCTGGCAAGGATGTAGAGAAAATGAATTACTAATACATTTCTGGTAAGAAGTATACAAAACAATATCCTGAAAGAGAGTTTGGTAGGTGATATAAATATACTGTTAAAATATGCTTAGTATATGCTAAAACATTGCACTAAGGTATATGTGATAAACAAATATTTTCCTTTCACTCAAATGTTTGTAGAAGTGTTATTTGTAATAGATAAAAACTAGACATAACCCATATAGTTGATATTGGAATAGGGGAATAGAGATTATACACTATCTGTACAAAGGATCATAATGACCAACATAAAAGAATGACCTGTTGTTGATACATGACAACATAGGAAGACCTCAAATGAATATATAAAATGAAAAGAATCAATATTAAACGGTCACATAATGTAGATTCTATCTATATGAGGAGCTTCAAGTATTAAGTATATAGTTACAGTGAAAAATCATTGGCTGCCAAAGTTTAGGGTAGAAGGGACTATTTGACTTTGAAGGGATAAGACAAGGAAGTTTCTCTGTAGTGATAAAATAGCTTTAAGTTAAATTGTGTGGCTCATTAAGTGAATCTGAATATCTGATAAGTTTCATAGACTGTACTACATATGTATAGACAAAATGAAAAGCATGAAAAATTAGAGCAGTCATAGGATAGAAGACATTGTATACATAGAAACTTACATTGCTGGTGGGAATGCAAACTGATTCAGCCACTATGGAAGACTATATGGAAGACTCTCGAAGAGATCAACAACTCAACAAAAATCAAAGCAAAAAGTTCAGTCAAAAAATGGGGAGAAGAACTAAAAGACACTTCACCAAAGAGGGGTCAATAGGCATATGAAAGAAATGCTCCACAACACTAATAATCAGGGAAATGCAAATTAAAACCACTGAGATACCACCTTACACCGGTAAGAATGGTCCATATAAAAAAATACTGGCAACAACAAATATTGGCACTGAAGTGGAGAAAAAGGAACTCTCTTACACAGCTGGTGGGAGTACAAACTGGTCCAGCCACTATGGAAGACTGTGCAGGACCCTCAAACAATTGATAGTGGAATTACCATTCAACCCAGCAATCCCACTACTGGGAATCTACCCAGAGGACATGAAAACACTAATTTAAAAAGACACCTGTATGTGCATGTTTATTGCCATTCTGTTTACAATTGTTAAGATATGGAAACTACCCAAACACCCCAAACAGATAAATGGCTGAAAAAAATGTATATGTACATGTATATGTACATGGTGGAATATTATACATCAATCAAGGAGAACATATGTCATTTGCACTAACATGGATGGAGCTAGAAGGACTCATATTAGCAGAAATAAGCCAGAAAGAAAAAGAGAAATATGGGATGGTTGCATTTATATGAAGGATATAGGAAAAAACAAACAAATAAGAAAAATTAGAAACAACCAACAGAACCAAACCATAGAATGAGAGAGGAGGAGGAGGAAGAAAATGGGGGTGGTGGAGGGCACCAAAGATGAAGATGGCTAATGGGTGTTAAGGAAATGGGAGAACCCTGGGGTATACAATGATGTAATATATATATTACATATATATGCTACATATTACATATATAGTATATATTACACCTCACCTATATATGTAATATTACATATATTACATATATGTGTGTATGTATGTATATATGTGTGTATGTATATATGAAACTAATATAAAATGACTTAGATTTCTCATCAGAAATATACAATTTAAAAGACAATGGAGTATCTTTGAAGTACTACAAAAATCAAACAAAAATTTATGAAGTTCATTTGGAACTATAAAAAACTAAAATATTGCTGAGACAAAAAAAACTAAAATGAAGGCATCATGCGTCTCAACTTGAAGCTATACTAAAATATAGTAACTGAAAAGTATGGTATTAGCCTTAAAGCTAACAAAAACTGGGAGTTCAGGAAAAAAATCTACTTAGGCATAGAAAACGAATTTATTACAAAGGAACCACAAGCAAACATAGAACAGGGAATATTACCTCAATAAATGGTGCTGGGGAAGTTGAACAGTGATGTTCAAAGGAATGAAAAATAAAAAACACTATATAACAGCATACACAAAAAATTAATTCAAATGATTAAAACTTGTGTGAAAAAAACATGTAGAAGAAAACTTACATGTTCTTTACATCACTCTTATAGGTGTCTTTGTGGACTCAATTATTAGCAAGGGAAAATAATCACAATTAACAAATAAGACTACATCAAATTTAAAATCTTTTGTCCAGGGAAAGAAATTATACTTAAAACTAAAAGACAACTTATTGAGCAGGGGAAGATAGGTGCACATAATACATATAATAAGAAGTTAATAAAAAATAGAGAGAACAAAATACTCAAAACAAAAAAGTAATCTAGTTGAAAAATCTGTAGAGGTTTCTCATGCCTTCTTTAAAGGCAAACAGGCACATGAAAAGATGTTCATCATCTCTTCTTATTAGGGAAATGCAACTCAAAACAATAATGAGGTATCACTTCACACTTATGAGAATGACTGTTATCATAACACAGGAAACAAATATTATAGAGGGTGTGAAAGTGATAGAATCAGTTCACCTAATCAGTTGATGAGAGTGTATATTGGTACAGATATGCAAAGTAGTATGAAGATTTGCCAAATAAAGCTAAGAGTAGAATTCCCACATGATCCTGTTATTCCACTTCTGAGTATTTATTTAAAGAATGCAAAAGCACCAATTCACAGAGGTATATGAATTCCATGTTTACTACAGTGCTATTTTCAATAGGTAATATCTGGGAACAACCTAGGTGCTTGGCAAAAAAATGATTGAATAAAGAAAATATAATACACCTATACTATGCAGTACTATTCAGTTATAAAAAATTAAATCTTGCAATTTACAACAGGTGAAAAGACTTATAGGGCACTATGCTTAATGAAATAAGCCATATGGAGAAAGACAAACACCATATGATTTTATTTATATAGAATACAGAAAAATCCAATAAATGATTTCACTAAATAAAACAGGGGAAAGAGAGAGTTAATTAGGTAAAAAAGATCAAGGTAAAGGATAGACTTGAATTTTTAGTTGTAAACTTGAAACTGTACATGCAGATGTTCATTCATAACAATGCATACCTGAAACATAATGTTGTGATATTAATTAAAAAATTATTTTACAAAGAAAAATGTCAAATGTTAGCAAGATTTTGGAGCAAGTAGAACACACCTACCTTATGATGCAACATGTCCTTTTTGAATTAACCTAAGACAAATGAAACTATATCCCCCTCACAAGCTACTTGAATATTTAGTAATAGCAACTTTATTCACAAAAGCTTCAAAAATGAAACTACCTCAAAGTTTATCAACATTTGAACAGATATAATAATGGTACATTTATATAATTGAATATTAGTCAGCAATAAGAAATAATTTACCAATACAATCAACATGAGTGATGCTCAAAAATTTTGTTGCTAAAAAGACATCAGACAAAATGGAACACATGGTTCTAATATGCTTCTAATTTATAAAAAAATATCTAGGAAAGGCTAAACTTTCCTCAACAACACATGCACTAACATTCAAGAAAGAGAAAATTAATCTATATAGTCAAAGAGAGATCAACAGTATCATGGGTCAAAGCTGAAGGAAGAATAAACTGCAAATGGCCATGGGGAATCATTTATTTGTCAGAAAGGTTCTTTTCTTCTAAATCATTGAAATGAATGAGATGAAGCAACCCTACCTCTAGCACACTTCAGTAATAATGTAGAATCAATTCTGGATTCAAGAAAATGGACCTAGGAGGCAAAAAAACTGCTCCAACCATATTGCTTGTTTTCTCTTCTCTTGTCTAACATTCACCATTGAACTTCTTCTCTCTGCTACCTGCTAGATTAATTACTAGAGGTTGTTTATATAATTTGAGTTAAAATGGTCATCAATCTGCTTGACATAGTTATCAAAATATTCCTTTTGTTAAAACATTTTACACACTAATTCAATGCCTCACCACAGTCCCTTTCCCTGATTTGGAGATGCTAGAAGATAAATCATTTTAGAAAGATCGTCCTTACAGTTCCCATAGCTTAGAATCATGTCCAGAATATGAAACACTCAATATAACTTTCTAATGAATTATTGAATGAAATGTTAACTATCTGGTAATCTTTCCAGGCAGTTGGTTAGTAGAGACATTTATAATATACAACAAACACAAACTGCAGGAACATTAGTGGTGTTTGTAACTCAATTTTCTAGCAGGAAATGACACAGTTATTTCTACTACCCTTCTTGTAGCACATTTACATTGCATTTTTGAGAGAACAGAATGAAGAAGAGACTTTTTTTTGGGATAGAAATCATGGAACAGCAACTTTATGTAACCCACATGAATTAGGAAGATCATACCACACATATATTGTACAAAATCACTCGTAATTCACTAACTGGCATTAGAATTGACACATAAGAAAAAAATAATAAAATCTCTCATTACTTGAGTGATTTAGCAGTAGCAGAAATCCCAATATGACAAGGAACAACTTCAATAAGATGCACAGACAGAAATTCCATCCGTGTGACTGTTTAACTGACAATGATGGTTAAGGCTTAAAATTAGTTACTGAGGGGAAAATAATCTAAAACACAAACAAACCCAATGTTTACACTTTTTCAAAATATAGACTGTGCACAATAGGCGCGTGGAGTCCTCATTCTTACATATGGAAAGAAATTTGCTGACAACTCTCATTCCAAGAGCAGAAATATTGACAGCATTTCTTAAGTAATTGATTTAGTGAACAGTGATCTCAGGAAAAACAAGATGAGAGACTAGCAGGACCAGGCATGGGCAGACTCTGGATAAAGGTGTGGGCTCCACTGAAATGTAATCTGTGCCCAAAGGAGCCCTGAAGCCCAATGATGCTTCAAAGCTGTCCATTTGTGACAACAGGGTGCCTGCTGTTATTCTTTTTGTATCAGTGTATTGTTCAATTGCTATGGATCTTCCTGGGAGAAAGAGTAAGTACTTCTAGATATTTCCAATCATCAATACACATTTAGTCTAAAAAAATTCTCTAAAGACAAAATTAGCCATGAACTCTCAAAGAAATGTGGTTATTAGCTTACTGGCATGCTGAGGTGATCTAAGAAAGGCGACGTACTTAAGAGCCCTGTTTTAATGGTATGAAAAACGGCATAGACAATCACATCACATCATATTTCAGGTTCTGGAATCCAGCGCAGCCAACCTACCTCAAAGAATTGCCCTACCTCAAAGAATTTCCTTTTGAAGGCTGCAAATTCTCTTACCGTTTATAGTTTTTGAGAGAGGTGTTTATTTTATTAAATGCTAAAATTTGGAAAAAAATTAGAATGAGTGCATTCAAAGAAAGGGAAGATTATAGAACATAAATGTATTCATCAGTTTGACTCAAGTTTTGGAGCAGATATTAGAGAATAGATGTAATTGCCCATTAGATAATTGATAATACAGGTGATGATAGACATTGAAGGTCAAGAAAGAGAAGCAATAGGAGCTGTATGTATCAAATAATGAAGGAACAAGAGATATGGATGAAAGGGATTTTCATTTTGCAGCAAGATCTTTTACAACAGTTACCTATTAGAACAAACTCATAGGACTCACACTGTGTGTTGTTACCTATTAGAACAAACTCATAGGACTCACACTGTGTGTTAATGTGATTTCTGTCCATCCTATTCTGATGTTTTCCCAGGCGATATATTCTCCTGACACATCATTCCCTCGCCTGCTGTATAGAAATGAAGTGACCTGGGAGATCTGGAAAATTTCCAGACTCATAAAATATTTACAAAAAGTAAAATATCCCTAAGGAAATGTCTGCAACCTCAAATGTATTTCTAACAAATTAGGTTTGGGTTCTTTCAATTGCTCTTCAAAAGAGTAAGTACAAACATCTTTTAAAAGGCCCTATGTATATCAAAATTTAAAAATATAGTGTGTGGATAGCACATAGGAGGACAGGTCCCCAGGAGCATGGGACTCTTTCTATCTAAGCAGTAGCCAGAAAACAATGAACTCAGGTAGTATGAAATGAACTCAGGTAGTATGAAAACTCATTAAAATCTTTGTGAACTGAGTACAATCCACAAGGACTGGAGATCCTACCTTTGATGTCACAGAAGGATAATAGCAGAGGGAGCTCATCACAATTATTCCATGGAAAATTACTTTAAAATTTAATGATGGTTATTGAAATATCTGTATTCATAGGAAGAACCGAGAAGAATGTCATAACTGAACTGCCTAATTGTACGTTCTTATTCTAGCATAATACCACATGAATATTTGTGACTTGGTGGAAGACTTCTATCTGAAGAAGGTGAGAATTATAGGTTTCTTCTCATTTCAGTGAATATTATTCTCTATATTGTGGTAACCAAATACTTGTGGATATGAACAGCCCATGGAAATTTTAAAGGAATTATAGGCATAGATATTCTATGTTAATAATGTTGGCATTCCATGCTCCTAATCTAGATGGAATATGGAAAAAATTATGTGGAGAAAACTTTTAAAGGAACTGAAAGCAGAGGAACAGAGAACTCAAGCAAGCTTCAGATGATAACAAGGTATGGCTTGGGAATTTCAAAGAAAAGGACTAAAATGTTATAGGTATCAAAGTTTCCAGTGCCTACCAGGGTGTTTGTGAAGAATGGAAAGAGTGCCATAGTAATATAGTGTCCTCTTATTACTGCAGAGTATTATGAAAAAGCATGAAACAACATCAAATTTTGTAGTGTTGTGAAATTCAAATTCTCAATCAATATTAAAATGAAATGTGGTGCAAATAACACATCTTAGATCTATTCTATCTTTGAGTGATATGCTTGGGATTTTGGCAGGTGTGGGGAGAGGTGCCCTCTTTAATGAGACTGTCCTGGAGATACTAATATGTACCAGAGAAATGGGCATTTCTGTAGGCCAACAATATTTTGATATTCTCTTTCTCTTTAACAGTGAGAAACCACTCCTGGCATTTTCAAAGTTTTGTTGACTGATCATAAATGAAATTAAGTGAGTATGCAGGAAACACTGGAACATGTGTTCATATATTTGTCAGGTGAAAAAATCAGCTATTTAGAGTAGTACCTATGCTCTTTTACACATCTGAACTAAGTAAATGCTAATTAGAGCAAAGGAAGAAATAGTGAGGAATAAGTCAACCCACCAATATAATTATGAAAATAAGAAAATAATCAAGAAATAGAGACCCATTTTTCTAAACAATCATTAAAATAACTTCATTCAAACCCACATTCACAAGACTTATGCTGCAAGATGATGGGTGAAGAGAATGAAAATGTTAAATATGATTTTTGCCTTTCTAGTACAGGCTCTAGCCATTCAGAAAATGAAGGGAACAACATCACAATCAAGTCAAATGTGAATTCAAAGAAACTCTCACACAACCAGGGAGGTTTAGGAAAATTTCTAAGTGCAAAATATTTTTTAAAGCACTGTCAAATATGTTGTGTCTTAGGGAGGCAGACAGTGGGAGGAAGGCTAGAGAAAATAATGTTTGCAATGTCACAAATGGACACATGACAGAGATGTAAAGATCCCTCTGTTGATGACAGGAGATGAGTTTGGGCACATAAAACCCTGAGAGCCAGTGTCCTTGCTCAGGGAAGCTTTATACTCAACTCACCAAGTAAGAGGGTTTCCAGACTCTCACCATCGTACTGTAAATATATAGTCACATTTACTTAATGTAGTATAAATGTAATATTCATGTGCATTTATGTACTTTCTCACTTTTGGCACACTAAGTTATGTTCTGAGCCATGATTTTCTCACTGTAAACATGATCCTAATAATAGCCGATCTCTTAGGAGCTGCATGTATATGATTGCATGAATGAAGTAATACAATAAATGTTAGTAGCATTACATTACTAAGCATTAATATATCAAATTAGTAAATAGTGATATTGTATCATCAAAAGCAAAGATGTAAGTGTCATAATGAAGAGATGCAGCATATTTAGACTGAGATAGAAAAGGTCATATATGAAAGTATTTTGTTCTACAGGGTAACAGCAGAGTATATTATAAATAGGGATATTGTAGAATTCAAGAGACATTTTATGTTAGGATCCTGGAATCTAGGAAGTAAAAATAATAAGAGAATATAAAAAGTCAAAGTAATTTGTGTTAAGGAGTAAAACTAGGAATAAAAGTCTCTTAGGAAGTGAGATAGAAATTTGAGGCAGAGAGAACGCATGTGCAAAGGCACAGTAGCCTGAAAGATCTTGACAGATTTGGACAATGAGGCTACTATTGTCTTCCCTGAGTGTATAGTTGGTAGTGAGATGTGATGCAAAATGAGCCAGGGGTGATATTGAAGGATATGCTTGTGATGAACATGGAGTGGCATATTTGATGTTATGACTTTTCTACTACAAGCAGTTGTGTCAACTGCTCTTTTTGACACTTTCATTGGCAAAATATATCCTATGACTCAAAATCTAGTCATAAGATGGTGAGTGAAATAAAGTTGCAATGATTTGTAATTAATAGAAAAATGAAAGCGGCAGCATATTTACACTGTTGAATGTGTAAATAGCAGATGGGATGAAAAAGAGGATGTGGATACCTATAGTAAGGCATAAAATTCTGGGAGTGACCTTTGTGTAAAGGATGAGGAAGAAGTCAAAGATGTGGTGTTATGGCAGCTCTAAGTGGTTTGAAACAAACTGAAAAAAAACAGAAGAGGAAACTGGCATATGGCAGTCTTGTCAATTTAGTTTTGAATATCCTGCATTCATACTTGCAGACAGATGTCATGGCCTGGATATGTTCCATATTATAATGGCAGTTAATTTTTCACAGAGGCAGGGATTAGAGAGTCATGCAACATAAGCAATAAATGAAACAGTGAGACTAGAAAGCACGTCTTTTGGAGATGAGTATAGGGAACGCTTCAAAGGAAAGCAGGCCTGATTGTCTCTGATGCTCAGGGAGATGAGTTCCCACCTCAGGGTCTCTGGAATACTGGGAATTGTACCTGCAATTCTCTGCTGTTCTTTACCTACTAATATGATGACTGAAGGACACTTTTTAGGGTAAGGTGACACAAGGTAAAATCAAAATTCTGTGAACTGTCTTCTTATGACATTCCTATCCTTATACCCAAGAGACTCAGATGTTTAATGAGCAGTGCCAACAGAAATATTTACTAGCAGATTGATCTGAGGAAAATTTCAATGGAAATTCTTAAGAACTTTTACTATTAATGTCTTAAGAACCTTTGATATTGCATAACTAAAGCTTCAGTTATTGCCATGGAGTAGAAACCAGTGGAAATAGAAATGTTAAATTCCTTGCCATGGTCTGTCATTGTCATGTTCATCACCTTGGGAGCCACTTCACAGTGGTGGATTGATGATCACAGAGTTGCATTCACTGACTTGTTGCAGGAAAAGTCAAATATTTTTGTCTTTTAGCTTTTGGCAATAGCACATGTCAAACTGTATTTTGGAAGAACTTGAAAAGTTTGTATGAGCAGAAGTCCTCATACCAAGAGAACTTCCAGGGATAGAGGTGGGAACCCACCAAAAGAAAAGAAAGAATGAAAGACAATCCACAGGAGAGACGGACCAAAGGGGCTTAATTATCTAAGAGAAGCTCCACAACTAGGTGAGAGACTCTAATCCCCCAAGGACAGAAGCACTCTGGAATGTTTTGAACCCGGGATCTGACTTATCCATCCATTAGCAGTAGATTCTGGGGATATGGTCCAAGCTAGATTTGCCTCATGATTCTAGACAATTGTGAATAATATATAATCTGGGGACATTATACAGAGACCATCTTTAGCCTATGTGTAGAACTACTTCAGCATCCAAAATTTTTACTCTCTGCTTTTCCATCGAGATATAATTGACATTTTACATTAGTTCCAAATATTCAATGCAATGACTCAATGTTCCTTTATATTTTGAAATGAGAACATAATGTGTCTTTTTAATATCTGTCTGCAATATAGTTGTGAAGACTTTCTTTGTAATGAGAAGTTGTAAGAACTTTTTCTCTTAGCAAATTAAAATACAAAATATTGTATTTTTAACTACCCTGATTGTTGTAAACTATTTACTGACAACAATGATTTATTTTATACCTTGAATTTTGTATCCTATGATCCCTTCAACAACTTTTCCCACTTCTTGTTCTCTATATCTAAGAAATTTATTTTATAAAATATTTTTATATTTCAGATGTGAGATCAGAAACTGCTGTATCACTCTGTTGGACTTAGTTCATAAAGTATGACTTTTTTCATGAATAGTTTTTAAGATGGCAAAATTCCTTGCTTTTTTATGATTGAAAGTAGTCCATTAGGTGGACAGTTATATACAATTTAGCTATTCATCCTTTGATGAACATAGTTTGCTTCTTGCCTCTTGTAAGCAATGCTGCAATGAGAATACAGTTGCACCAACCTTTTAAACTTAGGGGTTTGGGATATTTTTTCTATCAATACACAGAAATGGAAATGGAAGATTATATGGCAGTTTCATTTTATACAACTTTTAATAGTCATCCTGGATAATTACTCTATTTCTAATGCTTTTAAAGTACTATAACCATTATAAATATGTTTAAATCATTGAATTTATTTTATTATTTGTTTACTCAGTCAATAGTTTACGAAGCACTATTGCACGCCAAGGTACTACTAGATCACCAAAAAATTGTCTTAAATGTGAAATGCCAAATTTCATATGGTGTGTAAAAACAGAGCAATTTCACTTTTTTCCCTATTACAATGCAGGTTCTGATTAGAAAAGAGAAAAACTGCACTTTGGGGTGTAAAATCTGAGAAGACATTAAGGCCCACTCAGTATGTCATTTACTCGAATCTTTCCTAGAATCACTCTCATCACTCTGATGTCTGCACATGCCTTTCATCTGGTACCTTCAGGGTCCCTTTCTCAGGCTCTTCCATAAACAATTGCTTTACACTTGGCTATGTGTTCTGGAAAATACATATGACTCCAGACAATATGGACCTTCTAGAGATCTCATAGCCTTAACTGAACAAAACCCTGTGCCTCTGAAAGACCATTGCTCACAGTAAAAGATGGACAATCACACCACTATCAGCACTTTCCTTCTGTGGGGATTTTCCAGTTTCCCTGACCTGCAAGTCCTCCTGTTTGTTGTGATTTTCTTTTCCCATGTGACCATCATAGTTGCAAATGTGTCCATCATGTTGGCCATTAAGTTCAGTCACAACCTCCACACACCCATGTATTTTTTCCTCTGTGGTCTTTCCTTCTCAGAGACATGCTCAACCATGGTCATCATCCCCCGAGAGCTGAAGGACTTGCTATCAGACAACAAAACCATTTCTCTTCCTGAGTGTGCCACACAGATGCTTTTCTTCTTTGCCTTGGCTGGCAACAACTGCTTCACCATGGCTGCCATGTCCTATGACCGCTACACTGCCATTCACAATCCCCTGCACTATACCATCCGGATGACCCCTAAGATCTGCTGCCAGCTCATGATCGCCTCTTGGACGGTTGGGTTCATGGTTTCTCTGTGCATAATCATCACTGTATTCAGTTTGTCTTTCTGTAGTGCTAACATTATTCAGCACTTCTTCTGCGATATTGCTCCTGTGGTCTCCCTTGCTTGTAATTATTCTTCCTATCATGAAATGGCTATTTTTTTACTCTCTGCCTTTGTGTTGTTAGGTAGCTTTATCTTAATTATGATTTCCTATGTGTTCATTGGGGTTGTCGTTATGAAGATGACTTCAGCAAAGGGGAGGTATAAGGCCTTCTCTACTTGTTCCTCCCACCTCACTGTAGTGTCCATACACTATGGATTTGCTAGCTTTGTGTATTTGAAGCCTAAGAACAATAGCTCACTCCGTGAAGACATGCTGATGGCTGTGACCTATACAGTAGTGACACCATTGCTTAACCCCATTGTGTATAGTCTTAGGAACAAAGAAATGCAGACTGCTCTGAGGAAGGTGTTGGAAAAAGCAAATAGGTTTTTCACTCAGACAATTAAATGAAACTGACCACTTAAAAATTTGCAGAGCTTTGATAGCTTTGTGGAGCCCTTCCAATAAAATTGTTCTTTTATTTACAAAGCAAGGTATTTTCTTATTGCCTGGTATGCCCTAGTCTAACTCCCTGCTTACTACAAAGCCAGATGTAGGTTTTAAAAACTCTTAAGCTATTATCACACACATATACCTACACAGGCACACATGCACACATGCACACACATGTGCATGCACAGGTAGACTAATATATATTACAAATATAATTAAATTGTCTTGGAAAACTTTGTTTTCATAATGTAATTGTCTTGAGAGAAGGCAGATAATTAGAATAAAAAGAAAAGGAAGAAATAATCAAAGAAAGTTACTGATCTAGAGAGGGAAGTATACAAGAGAAAGATCACAAATTTATTTGTTTAAAAGAGCATAAAGTGCAGACCCATTTTTGGGGATTGAAGTAAATTTCAAATACTTTTAAGTAGAGGCTTTGTTCAGCTATTTCAAAGAAATTTGTAGAATAGGCTGTAAATGAATTTAAGAATAAATAAATTTAATATAGTTATGGCAAGTAAAACCTTTTTAATATATCATAATCCAGGAATGTTACAGAAAATTCTTTCTGAGCACTATTTTACCTATCCCTACAAAAAGAGGCAAGTAGATAATTTCATTATTCCATGTTATAGTACACAGGAAAAATAATTCTAATATTATAGCATAAGGATACGTAGATTCTAGTTAATGAAATGCACAATGGCATAATATTATATAGAAGGTAAATATTGTGAAAATAATTTTATGGATTGGCTATTTGAGATCACATTGTCTAATGGTACGTGCACAGAGTAAGTAATATTACCCATACTGCAGTAGATCTTAAGGACAATAATGACAACAGGGGTCAAGATACCATGATAAAATAAATGAGAGAAAATGGGTGGAGATTAAAGGATTCTGAGGATCATGGGACAATATTACATTATCGTTGTTGCATAATAGGGAATTCAGTGAATGAATTGTTTGGTAACAAGGATGCAAACAATATTTAGAAATATGATAAGAATTTCAGAGATTTTCAACTTGTGTGCTATGCCAGTAGAATCAGAGAATGAGGTAAATTAAAAGAAATATTTAAAGAATGATAAAACATAACAAGAAGTAGGCAACCTGGTTTAAAGAAATGGGCAGAGATTCTGTTTGTCTTCTCTGAAGGTAAGCAGGATTATGAAAATTTGTGTAACATATCTCCTTAATAGAGAAATGCAACTCAAAATATTAAGATATCAATTCACACCTGTGAGAATGACTACTCTCCTAGACAAGAGATAAGTATTAGAGAAAGTATGGAGATGACATATCCTTGTAAAGTTTTGGTGGGAATGTGAGTTTCCATAATATACAAAGTAGGAGGAAGATTCATTCAAAAAAACTAAGAGTACAAATCCCATATGATCCATCTATCCCATTTACTTGAAGAATGCAAAAGGGTCAATTCACAAAGGTAGATGCACACCATATTTATTACAGCACTAGTTTCAATATGTAATATCTGGGGACAATCAAAGTGCTCATGAACAAATGATTGACTAAGAAAAACATGTTCAACTACACAAAGGAATATTGCTCAGATTTACATGAAAAAAAAAAACCCCTGCCATTTACAATAGGTGAGCAGGTTTACAGGGTATGATGCTTAATGGAATAAGGTACATGAAAGATGACAAGCACCATATCGTTTCATTTTTATCTGGTACATAGAAAAAGTAAACAAAGTTTTAATTAAATAAAATAAGGAGAAAGAAATAGAGGGTCAGTCGAGTCAAAGATCAATTGTACAGTAAAAATGGAATTGGACTTTTGGTTATAAACTTGAAATTGTACCTGCAGATGTTAATTTATAACAATGTACCCTGAAACATAATGTTCTGATCCTAATCTAATAAAAACTAGTTTCAGAAATAATAAAATTCCATGCTGCCAATTTTGAAGCAATTAGAATTCTAAATATAACTTGGAGTGATGTAGAACAACACCGGTATTTTTTGGGTTTGCATGCATCTTCTTAAAAATGTTCTCATACAACCGACAATCAGACCAATGGAACAGAATTGAGAGTCTGGAAATAAAGCCACACACATATAGCCAATTAATCTTTGACAAAGGAGGGAAAAACTTACATTGGAACAAAGATAGCCTCTTCAACAAATGGTGCTGGGAAAACTGGACTAAGATAATCAAAAAAATGGACCAAGACATCTGTCTCACACCATGTACAAAAATTAATTCAAAATGGATAAAAGACTTAGATATCAGACCTGAAACTATAACATACATAGAGGAAAACTTGGGCAAAACCCTCCATGAAGTACAATTCATAAATCCCTTTCTGGAATCATCTGCAGAAGGCAAAAAATTGAGGGAAAACATAAGCAGATGGGACTTCATCAAACTAAAAAGCTTCTGTACGGCAAAAGAGACAAAAGAAAAAACTAAAAGAAGCCCTACCAAATGGGAAAAAATTTTTGCCCTCCACAAGAATGATAAGGGATTAGTAACACAGATCTACAAGGAACTCACACAACTAAACAAAAACAAAACAAGATGCCCAATCAAAAAATGGGGAGAACTAAAAAGACACTTCTCCAAAGAGGAAATACAAATGGCCAACAGGCACATGAAAAATTGCTCAATGTCACTAGCAAAAAAAGAAATGCAAGTCAAAACCACAATGAGATACCACCTTATACCAGTAAGAATGGCCCACACCAAAAAAAACAGGCAACAACAAGTGCTGGCGTGGATGTGGAAAGAACACTCTTACACTGCTGGTGGGAACATAAACTCGTCCAGTCACTATGGAAAGCAGTATGGAGGACCCTCAAACTAATGAAAATGGAATTACCATTTGACCCAGCAGTCGCACTTCTGGGAATCTACCCAAAGGAGACCTCAATGTGGGTACAAAAGGACACCTGTGCTCGGATGTTTATTGCAGCACTATTTATAATTGCAAGGTCATGGAAACAACCCAAATGACCCAGAATAGATGAGTGGATGAAAAAGATGTGGTACATATACACATCAATTAAAAATGACAAATTTGATGAATTTATGGAAACCTGGATGTACCTAGAAGAAATCATTCTAGCAGAAACGAGCCAGATAGAAAGGGACAGAAACCAAATGGTTCCACTAATATATGGTCAACCAAATGAAACTGCATAAGGGGAGAGTGAGGACCAGCTAGAGTGGGTGGGGAGGGGAGGTGGTGGGTGACCCCCAGGGACTGAAATGATGTGAAATATATATAAATAAATTTTAAAAATAAAGATGCTAATGAAGTTTAAAAAAAATGTTCTCATACACATACAATATAAGCACCATCATCTTCTTTGAAATCATCTAAAACAAGTGAAAACATGTCCACTCACAGGCTGCTCAAATATTTAGAAATAGCAATTTTATTCACAAATGCTCCAGATGTGAAAATACATCAAGTCCACTAACATTGGAATATTTACAATATTAGTATATCTATATAATTGAATGAGCAGTAATAAAAGGAAATAATTTACCAATACACCTAAATTGAATGATGCTTAGAAATTATGTTGATAGATATCACACAAACTAGCAAGCTGATCATAGAATTGCAGGACACAACAAAAGAGAGTGAAAGAGTTGGAGCAAAAACAAGGAGACAGGAACACAAGAAAATGTGGTGATGATTCCTGGGTGAAATGGTAGGGGGAGAACTACAGGGACTATAAAGATTTAAGAAAAAGTTAATGAAAAAAAATAAGTAGGTATCACACAATATTAAACATGTCTTCTAATATACATCAAATATCTAAAAATCTAGAAAAGACTACCCTTCCTTCAAACAACACAGGCACTAAAACTCTAGAGGAAGCAAATTAACCTCTACTGTTAAAGAGAAATCAACAGCATGAATGAAGAATAGATTGCAGATGGCTATGGGGAAGCTTACAAATGCCAGAAATATTCTCTTCTTTTAGTTATGGATTACAAGACACTACTACTAAATGTTATAGCTCTCTCCTCGAGAACACTTCAATAATCATGTAGAATAGTTTTGGATTGAAGAAAATGGTCTTAGAAATTAAAAAAAAAATATTCTGGCCCAATCATATTGCTTCTGTTTTTTACTTCTGTTTTCTCTTGTTTAATCTTCACTATTGAGTTTCCTCTCTGTTACTTGCTAGAATTAATTATTAGAGGCTGTCTATATAGTTTCAGTTTAACTGATGATCACTCTGACAGTCATGAAAATATTCTTTCTGTTAAAACATTTCATTTTACTAAGTCAATATCTGACCATTCAAGGACACTTCTATTCCTGCTCTAGAGATGCTAGATGACAAGTCTCAAATGGAACCATCCTTGACTTTATCCTTCTTACAGTTCCAACAGCTTAGAGCAGTGGCCAGGGTATAAAATTCTCTCTCTATATATATATATTATAATTATATATATATATATTTATATATATAATTCTTTTAAAAATTATTGAATTATTGAATAAAGCGATTGGTTCTCTCGTAGTCTTTCCAGGAAGATGGTTAATAGTATCATGTATATCACATGTACAAACTTCTCTTCTTAAAAGTAGAGTGAGGGTAAGTGCCGATTGTAACTCAGTTTTCTAGTAGGAAATAACACTATTTTTCTAGCACCCTTCCTGTGGCATATCTGGATTGCATTTCAGAGGACAGGATGAACATAATAACAAGGAGAGACTAGTGCTTGGGGGCAGAAAGGCTCAGAGCATTAGTTTCATGTAGAGCATCTAGTTTTGAAAGATCATATCACACATGTCTGTAGAAAATCACTAAGAATTCATAGGTGTCCTCTGAATCAACACATAAGACAAAATAACAATCTCTTCTTATCTGACCTATTTCGGAGGAAATAGAAATCCTAGTGTCAAAAAAATTCTATAGGATGTACAGACAGAAATTCCTACTGTAAGACTATACCTGGCAATGATAGTGGGTTTATTTATATATTTTTATATTTAATTATGCAAATGTACATTTTTTACATCTTTTTATACTCTGAGGTTCTTCCACCACCTTGTCACCTATGACTCTTCATCTTCATCTTAATCTCTGTTCTCATTCCTCCCCCCTTTCATCCCTCTCTCCCAACTTTATGCTTTTACTCTGCTGCCAGTTTGCTACTTTTAACTTTTTGTTCTCATTTTTTTGTTTGTTTTCCCTATATAGGTGAGATCACCCAGTATTTCTTTTTTCCTTGCTAGCCTATTTCCACTAAAATGATTCTATCTACCTCTGTCCATGTTGTCACAAATGCAGGTTTTTTTTGATTGTTGAATAATATTCCATTGTGTAATATACCATACTTTCTGATCCATTAATCTGTTTGGGGGCATTTGGGTGGTTTCTATATTCCGGTTATTGTAAACAGTGATGTAATAAACATACAAGTACAGGTTCACTTTCCAATTACTATTTTTGTATCCTTTTGGTAGGTGCCTAGATGTGGGATTGGTGAATCAAAATGGTAGTTTTGATAGGTAGTTAAGTAGTTTGGGGGTCCTGCACACAGTCTTCTATGGTGGTCAGACAAGTTTGCATTCTCATCAATGCTTGCTAGTTTAAAATTAGCCACAGACAGGAAATAATCTGAGACAAAAATCAAATCCAATGTTTACACTTTTAAGTATTTTGATGCTTACAATAGGCATGAGGAGCCATCATTCTTGCATATAGAAAGAAATTTGTTGACAACTTGCACTCCAAAAGCAGAAACATTGACAGCGTTTCTTTTTTCTTTAAATTTATTTATATATAAATTTCACATCTTTGCAATCCCAGGGATTTACTCCCCCCACCCTTCCCTTCCATTCCCCCCCTTTCCCTCCTGCTCATAGTTGAGTTGTGTGCTTCAGTTTGGTGCTTAGCTTGTTTTGTCTTTTCCTCATGGCTTTTGTTTACTTTTTTTCATTATGTCCCATATATTAGTGAAACCATTTGACTTCTGTCTTTCTCTTTTTGACTTGCTTCTGCTAGTATGATTCCTTCTAAGTACATTCATGTTGTCATAAAGTCATTGAATTTGTCATTCTTAATTGATGAGTAATATTCCATCATGTATATATACCACATTTTTTTCATCCAGTCATCTGTTTTGGGGCACTTAGGTTGCTTACATGTCCTTGCAATTATAAATAGTGCTGCAGTAAACATCCTAGAACAGGTGACAGCATTTCTTAAGTAATTAATTTAGAAGCCATGATCTCAGGGAAAACAAGATGAGAGACCATCAGGACCAGGCATGGGCAGACTCTAGATACAGATGTGGGCTCCACTGAAATGGTAATCTGTATCCAAATGAGCCCCAAGCCCCAATGACATTTCAAAGCTGTCCATTTGTGACAATAGGGTGTCTGCTGGTATTCTTTTTGCATTAGTGTATTGTTCAATTGCTATGGATCTTCTTGAGAGAGAGAGTGCAAGAACTTCCAGATATTTCTAGTCATCAATACTCACTTAGTCAAACAGCATTCTCTAAAGACAACATTAGTCATTGACTCAAAGAATTTGAGTGATTTGTTCTCTGGCATGCTGAGGAGATCTAAAAGAGGTGACCTACCCATGAATCTTATTTTATTGGTGTAAACAACAGACTAGATGGAAACAGAATGTCTCTGAGCATTGATGCTGTGGAATCAAAAGCAGCAAACCAAAGCAGTGTCCTGTCTTAGAAAATTTCATTTTGAAGACTGAGATTTCTCTTTAAATGTATAGGTTATTCAAAGAGGTTTTTATAGGGTTGAATGGTAAAATGTGGAGACAATTAGGATGAGTGCATCAAAGAAAGTAACTTTTACAGGACATAGTGCATTGATCAGTTTGAATCGAGTATTGAAGTAGATGTTGGAAAACAGACATAATGGCCCATTTAAAAATATGTAATAGGAGGTGAAAGACATGGAAGGTCAAGAAAGAGAAGCAAGGGGATCTGTATGTAAATATCAAATAATGAAGGCACTAGACAAATGGATGAAAGGTGTTTGTATTTCGCAGCAAGGTTTTCTACAACAGAGTTACCTATGAGAACCAACTCATAGGGCTCACATTGTGTATTAGAGTTCTTTGTACCCATCCTCTTCTGATGTTTCCCTAGGTGATATCTTCTCCTGACACATCATTCCCTTGCCTGTTGTATAGGGATAAAGTGACCTGGGAGATTTGGAAAATTTCCAGACTCATAAAAAGTATTTATAGAAAGTAAAATATCCCTAAGGAAATGTCTGCAACCTCAAAAGTATTTCAAGCAAATTAAGTTTGGTCATTTCAAATGCTATTCAGAAGGATAAGTACAAATATTTTTTAAAGACCTTATGTTACATGAGAATTTAAAACACAGTTGGTGCATAGCACACTGGATGACATGTCCAGGAAGCATGGGGCTCCTGCTATCTAAGCAATCGTCTCAAGACAATGATCTCAGGTTGTATGAAGAGTCATTAAAATCTTTGTGAACTGAGCACAATCTGTAAGGACTGGAGAAGATACTGCCTCTGATGTTTCAGAAAATTAATAGCAGTGGGGGCTCATGACAAGTATTCAATGAAAAATTATTTAAAGTTTAATCATGGCTATTAAAATACCTGTATTCAATGGAAAAACTGCGGAGCCTCACACCTGAACTGCAAGATTGTGCATTCCTATTCTAGCATAATACCTTATGAATATAAGTAACTTGAAGGAGGACTTTTATCTAAAGAAGGTGAGAATTTTAGCTTTCTTCTCATTTCAATGAACATTATCCTCTGTATTGTGGTAACTGAACACACATTGATGTGAATAGCTCAGGGAAAATATAAATGAAACGTAGGAACAATAATCTATCATTAATCATATTGACATTCCATATTCTTAATCTAGATGGAACCAGAAGACTTCATGGAAAAAACTTTTGAAGGAACTGAAAACAGAGGAATGGAAAACCCAATGCAAAAGTCATATGATAACTAGGTATGGCTAGAGAATTACAAAGAGAAGGATTAAAATGTTATAGGCATCACAGTTTCCATTATCTACTAGGGTGCTTGTGAAAAATGGAAATAGTGTCATAAAATATAATCTATTATTACTATAGAATAGTATGAAATAAATAGTATGAAAAAAATAACATCAATTTTTGTAGTGTCTTGACTACTAGTTAAATTTACCAATCAAAATTAAAGTGAAATGTGGTGCATATTGTACACTCTCAGCTGTCTTAGATCTTTTCTCTCCTTGACTGATATGCGAAGGACCTTGACTTGACAGGTGTGGTACAGGTGACCTGCTTTAATAAAACTGTCATGAAGATAATAATATTTGCATTAAAAATGGTCATTTATGTAAGGTGATGCTGTTTTGATATTCTGTTTCACTTTAGCATTGAAAGACCACTCTGGCATTTTCAAGATTTGCTCACTGCTCATAAATTCAATTAAGAGAGTATGTAGAAAATATCAGTGGAGTGCTCACATCTTTGTCCAGTGACAAAATCCAGAAAACTGTTTAGAGAAGAACCTATGTTATTTCACATATCTGAACAAAGTAAATCTAATTAGAACAAAGGAAAAAATAGTGAAGAATAAGTCAATGGCCAATATAATCATGAGAATAGAAAAACAATCATGAAGTATATGAGAATCAGTTATTCCAACTGTCATTAAAATAACTTCATTCAAAAACCCAAATTCACTAGACTTAGGCTGCAACATGATTGGTGGAGGGAATGAAAATGTTAAATATGATCTCTATCTTTCTAGTACAGTCTTCAAGCTATCAGAAAACAAAGTGAATAACTTTACAATCAAATCAAATGTGAATTCAAAGAAATTTCCACACAGGCAGGGAGGTTTAAGGTGAGTTTCTAAGGGCAGATGACTTTAATAGGTGTTTCAAGAATATTATATCTTAGAAAGGCAGACACAGGGAGGAAGGATACAGAAAATAAATTGTGCAAAGAGTCACAAAATTGACACATGATGGAGATGTGAAGATCCTTCTGCAGAGCAGGTGGGAGACAGGAGATGAGTTTGGGCAGGTGAAACCCTGAAAGCCAATGCCCTTGCACAGGGAAGCTTTATACTCAACCAACCAAGTAAAGGTAAGACTCTCAATAACATACTGAAAATATACTATAGTACATACTCAGTTCTAGTTAATGTACTATAAATGTAATGTCCGTCCATGTGCTATGGGCTATCTCACTTTTGGCGCATTAAGGAATGTTCTGAAGAATGATTTTCTCATTTTCCTAATAATAGCTGATCTCTTAGGAGTTATGAATATATGTGTGATTGTATTAATGTAGGAATACAAAATAGATTATTAGCATTACATTATTAAGCATTAATATATTGAATTGCTGGATAGTGATATTGTATCATCAAAAGCAAAGGTATAATTGCCATACTCAAGAGATGTAGTATATTTAGATTGAGATAGAAATGATCGTATATGAAAGTGTATGTCTTCTACAGGGAATGGGGGAATATGTCATAAAAATTCATATAGGGGTATTGTAGAATTCAAGGGACACTTTGTGTTAGGATCCTGGAATCTAGGAAATACAAACAAAAAGAGGATAAAAAGTCAAATTAATCTGAGTAAAGACTAAACTAGGAGTAAAAGTTTCTTATAAGTGAGTAGATTGGAGGCTGAGAGAACACACATGCAAAGGCACAGCAGTATGAAGGATCTTTATAGATGTGGACAATGAGGTTACTCTTGTCTTATCTGAGTGCAGAGTTACTAGTGATGTAAAATAAGCTTGGGATGGTATCGAGGGATCAGTTTGTGATGAACATGGAATGCTATATTTGGTGTTATGACTTTTCTCCCACAAGCAATGGAGTCAGCTGCTCTTTTTGACACTTTCATTGTCAAAATATATCCTATTACGCCAGATTAGAAATCTGATCATAGGATGAATGAAACAAAGATGCAATAGACTTGTGAGTAACAGAAAAAGGGGGAAGCTGCATATTAGCTCTGTTGGATGGATTCTGTGCAATAGCAGATGGAATGAAAAGAGGATGGTGATACCAGCAGTAAGATATGGAATTCTGCGATTGACTTTGGTGTAAAAGATGAGGAAGAAGTCAGAGATGTGGTGTTATGGCAGTTTTCTGTGGTTTGTAACAAAAAGAAAAAATAGAGAAGGTAACTGACATATGGCAGATATGCCAGTTTAATTTTGAATATCCTGCATTCATACTTGAAGGAGGATATCATGGCCTGGAAACATCCTATATTATAAAGGCAGTTAATTTTTCACAGAGGCAGGGATTAGAGGGTCACACAACATAAGTAATAAATGAAGTGAGACTAGAAAGCATTTCTTTTGGAGATGAGTACAATTAAAGTTTCTGAGGAAAGCAGTATGGAGTGGTCTAAAGTTCAGCCTTAATGATCTTGGCTGGAGATGCTCAGCAGATGAGTCCCCACCTCAGGGTCTCTGTAATAACTGGGAACTGTGCCTGCAATTTTATCTCTGCTGTTCTTTGCCTGTTGGTTTTTATTGCTGGTTTAGTCTCCACTTAAGTATGGCACTTCCTCAGAGACAGTTTTCCAATTCCAGAGACAAAAACAATTCTTCCCTCACATCATGGAGGTCCTGTGTGCCTGGTTCATGTGGTATTTCCTGTAGCTGACACATCACACATTTACAGTCTATGATGAATAAAATGATGGCTTTGACAGTCACTTTACTATTCTGTGTCTCTTTCATCATTTGTGACATCAGAATGAAAAGTCAGCATGAAATAACTCCATTCACTCCAGCCTGCTGGCTCGCACTTGATAGATGTTTAGCAGGTGCTGGTTCCATGTGTTGACACACCTTGTATTCTATGACCAGACTATATTTTTAATAGAAAACAGGGCCCACTTAGTCAAAGTATATTTTATATCTTACTTTGGTCTTTAATCTTTTGTGATTCCTACAGACTAATTTCAGTCATGGTTTCTGACTTTCTCTTGCACACACCTTCTTAATCCACCACTAATTTCTTACTATTTTTCTCTAGGAATGTATGATGACTGAAGCTCAGTTCTGAGGATAAGATGACACAAGTTAAAATCAAAATTCTGTGGACTATCTTCATATGACTTTCCTATCCTTATCTCTTAGAGAATCAGATGTTTAATGAACAATTAAAAGAGAAATATGTATTTTCAGATTGATCTCAGGAATGTGGGTTGATTTGAATCAGCTTATTCTTCAAAGACAACAATATAATAAGTTAATCTCTCAGAAAATATCCTGGCGATTCTGCTAAAAATGCAAAATTGATTAGAAACATGACTAGACTTATCATTTTAGAAGGAGACTATAACTTCAAATGATGTTGACTACAATGTAGTCAACTCGATTAGAAACAGGAAATAAAATTTCAATGAAAATTATTAGGAGCCTATAACAGTAATATCTTAAGAACCTCTGATATTGCATATGTAAAGTTTCGGTTATTATCATACATTGGAAACCACTGGAAGTAGAAATGATAAATTCCTTGAAAGGGTCTATCATTATCACATTCATCACATTGGGAAACACTTCACTGTGGTGCACTGATAATCACAGAGTTGCATCTTTGACTCGTTGCAGGAAAAGTCTATTACTTTTATTTTGTAGATTTTGACAATAGCACATGTAAGCCTTAATTTGGTGACACTTAAATAGTGTGTATCAGCAGTAGTCCTCAACAGGAGAACTTCCAGGGACAGAGGTGTTACTACACCAAAGGAAGAGAAAGAATGAAAGACAATCCAAAGGAGAGAGACAGACCAGAGAGGCTTAAATATCGAAGTGAAGTTCCACCACTAGGTGGGATATTCTAGTCAGGGAGCTCCAAGGGACAGTAGCTGCTTGGAAAGTTTTGAGTCCAGGATTTGACTCATCCATCAGTAGTAGATCCTGGGGTATGGCCCAAGCAAGGTTTTGCCTCATGATTCTAGACAATTGCAAATGATAAACAGCATTTTAACATAACATAAACACATGGGCATCTTTAGACCATGTGTAGAACCTTCAGGATCCAAACTTTCCACTCACTGTTTTTTTTGTTGTTGTTATTGAGATATAATTGAAATTTTACATCAGTTCCAGGTATTCAACATAATGATTGATTCTGATTCATTCTTCCTATTATTGTGAGAAGGGACCTTATTGTGAGAAGGGACCATAAGTTTATTTAAAAATCTGTCAGCTATACATTTATCAAGATTTTTAATGAGAACTTGTAAGAATTTTTTCTCTTAGCAATTAAAAAAAATAAAATACAGTATTTTTAAGCACAATGATCTGGTTGTATACTATTTATTGGTAATATTGAATTTTTTTATCCTGTAACCTCCACCCCCTCCACCCATCCACCCATATTCCTGACTCTTTGTTCTTTGTATCTAAGAACTTCATTTTAGCTTTTAGATTCCAGTTGTGAGATTAGAGATTGTCTTACTCTTTTTGAATTAGTGCACCAAGTGTAATGATTTCATTTCATGAATATTGCTGCAGATAGAGGATTTTCTGGGTTTTTTTTATGACTGAAAGTAGTTCATTGTGTGGACATCTATATACAATTTAGCTATTCATCTTTGATTGGACACAGGTTGCTTCTGCATAGGTTGCTTCTCGCCTATTGTAAGTAGGCTGTAATCAGATAGGCTTGAGGTATTTTTTTCAATACACTTAAATGGAAATGCAAGATTACATGGTAATTATTTTTTGATTATTTTGAGAAAGTTTGTCGTGTATAATTGCACTGATATTTCTAATACTTTAAAAGTGCTAAATCATTTTAACTATTTAAAAATGATTGAACTTACTTTATTGATTATTCGATTCACTCAATCAATAGTTTATTAACCAATATTGCATGCCAAGGCACTAGTAGATGACTAAAAATATTTTTTAATGCCAAATACTAAATTTCATATAGTGTGAGAAAACACAGCAATTTCATGCTTTTTTCCTACTTACATGCAGGTTTAATTAGAAAAGAGACAAATACTCTGCACTTTGGTATATAAAATCCAAGAAGATTGTAAGTACCAGTCAGTATGTTATTTATACAAAGCTCTTGCTAGAATCACTCTCATCGCTCTGATGTCTACACATGTCTTTCATTAGATGACTTCAGCATCCCCATCTCATGTTCTGTCATGAAGAGCTGCCTTAAATTTGGCCACCTGTTCTGAACATAGACAGATGACTCTAGACAATATGGGCTTTCTTGCAATGTCAGAGCCTTAACATCACAAATCCCTGTGCCTCCAAAAGACTATTACTCACAACAGAAGATGGACAATCATACCACTATCAGCTCTTTCCTTCTGTGGGGATTTTCCAGTTTCCCTGACCTGCAAGTCCTCATGTTTGTCGTGATTTTCCTCTCCCATGTGACCATCATAGTTGCAAATGTGTCCATCATCTTGGCCATCAAAATCAGTCACAATCTCCACACACCCATGTATTTTTTTCTCTGTGGCCTGTCCTTTTCAGAGACATGCACCACTATGGTCATCATCCCCCGAGAGCTGAAGGACTTGCTATCAGACAACAAGACCATTTCTCTTCTTGAGTGTGCCACACAGATGTTTTTCTTCTTTGGATTGGCTGCCAATAACTGCTTCACCATGGCTGCCATGTCCTATGACCGCTACACTGCCATTCACAACCCCCTGCACTATACCATCCGAATGACCCCTAAGATCTGCTGCCAGCTCATGATCGCCTCTTGGACAGTTGGGTTCATGGTTTCCCTGAGCATTGTCATTATTGTATTCAACTTGTCTTTCTGTGGCTCCAACATCATTCAGCACTTCTTCTGTGATATAGCTCCTGTGGTCTCCCTTGCTTGTAATTATACTTCCTGTGATGAAATGACAATTTTTATACTCTCTGCCTTTGTGTTGGTAGGTAGCTTTATCTTAATTATGATTTCTTATGTGTTCATTGGGGCTGTCGTTATGAGGATGTCTTCAGCGAAGGGGAGGTATAAGGCCTTCTCTACTTGTTCTTCCCACCTCACTGTAGTGTCCATACACTACGGATTTGCTGGCTTTGCATATTTGAGACCCAAGGACAATAGCTCATTCCGTGAAGACATGCTGATGGCTGTGACCTATACAGTAGTAACACCTATGCTTAATCCCGTTGTATACAGTCTTAGGAACAAAGAAATGCAGACTGCTCTGAGGAAGGTGTTGGAAAAAGCAAATAGGTTTTTCACTCAGACAAGTAATAAATGAAAGTGAACTCTCAAAAATTTGTAGAGCTTTTATAGCTCTGTGGAGTACTTCCAATAAAATTGTTCTTTTATTTACAAAGTGTATTTTCTTATTGCCTGGTATGCCCAGTCTAACTTCTTGCTTACTACAAAACTAGCTGTAGGTTTTAAATACACTAAGCTATTATCACACACATATACATACACAGGCACACATGCACACACATGTGCTTGCACAAGTGGGCAAATACATTACAAATATAACTAAATTGTCTTGGAAAACTTTGTTTTCATAATTTTGATTGTCTTTAAGGAAGGAAGAAAATTACACACAAAAAGAAAAGAAGAATCAAAGAGAGTGACAGAAGAAGAACATGAAGATTAGAAGAGGAAAAACCCCTAATCTATTTGTTTAAAAGAACAAACAGTGAAGACTGAGGTAAATTTCAAGTAGAAGCTTTGTTCAGTATTTCAAAGAAATATCTAAAATAGGCTATAATGGATGTATTTTACAAAAAATAAATTTAATATAGTGACCACAGAAACCTTTTCTTGTATATCATTATCCAGGAATGATACAGAAAATTCTGAGTGTTATTTCACCCATCACTCCATAAAAGAGGCAGAGTAGATGATTTCATTACTCCATATTATAGAGTAGGAAAAATAATTCAAATATTATGGCATGAAGATACATAGATTATAATTAATATAATGCACAAATGTGTGATGTTATATAAAGAGGCAAATATTGTTAAAATAATTGTATGAATTGACAGTTTGAAATCAAACTGTCTATTAGTATATCCACAAAGTAATACTATCCAAGGTCTTATCCAAGAAGAAAATGTGTGGTGATTAAAAGACTCTATGTATCATGGGATAGTAGCACATTATTTCATAGCTGCATAATGGGGAATTCAATGAGTGAATTGTTAGGTAACAAAGATGCAAACAATGATTTAGAAATATGATAAGGAAACATTTAAAAAATATTTAAGAGACTTCCAACACTGTAACATTGTGTGCTGTGCCTGTAGAATCAGAGAATGAAGTAAATTAAAAAAATATTTAAAGAATGGCAAAGCACAACAACAAAAATCAAGTAACCTGATTAAAAATGGGCAAAGGCTCTGTCTGTCTTCCTGATGGTAAACAAGGACATGAAAATTTGCATCATCACTCATTAATAGACAAATATAAATCAAAATAATATCAAAATATCACTTAAGGACTCTGAGAATGGCTATTATCCTAAGACAAGAAACAAGTATTGGAGAGGGTATGGAGATGACAGAATCCTTGTAAATGTTTGGTGGGAATGTGGGTTGGTACTGATATTATAGAAAGTAGTGTAAAGATGTATCAAAAAAGTAAGAATACAAATTCCATATGATCCAGATATTCAACTTACTTGAAGAATGCAAAATGACCAATTAACAGAGGTAGATGCACTCTGTTTATTACAGCACTAGCTTCATAGGTAAGATCTGAGAACAACCTACATGCTCAAGAACAAATGACTGAATAAAGATTACATGGTCTACATACACAATGAAATACTGCTTAGCTATAAAAACTGAAGTTCTGTCATTTACAACAGGTGAACAGACCTATAGTCTTAATTGAATAAGACACATGGAGAAAGACAAGCACTATGTCATTACATTTCTATATGGTGCACAGGTTTTGAACTAGATAAAACAAGAAAGAACGAGAGATTCAGTTGAGTCAAAGGAGTCAATTGTATGGTAAAGATAGAATTGCTTATAAAATTGAAATTGTATATGCAGATGTTGATTTATAATGATGTATTCCCGGAACATAATGCTGTGATCCTAATTTCATAAAAAACTTATTTCAGAAAGAAAAAACTCACATTAAGTTTTTGGAGCAATTAAAATTCAAACATAATTTATAGTGATGTAGAACAACACAGTCTTATTTGGAAATCTGCACATAGTTTCTTAAAAACATCCTCATCCACCTACAATATGAGCATCAAATCTTCTTTGAATCTACCTAAGACAAGTGAAAATATGTCCACTCACAAGCTACTCAAATATTTAGAAAGAATATTTTTTCCACAAAAGCTCCAGATGTGAAACTACCTCAAAGTGCATTAATATTTGAGTATTTACAGTATTAATATATATCTAGTCAATTGAACACTAGTCTGTAATAAGAAGAAATAATTTACTAATAAACCCAAGTTGAATAATGCTCAGATTATGTTGATAGATATCACACAAATAAGCAAGTTGATCATAGAACTGAGGCATACAGCAATGGGGTTGTGGGGAGAGGTGCCAGAAAACCATGGAGACATGAACACAAGGAAATATGATGATGATTCATGGGTGAAATGGTAGGGGGAGAATGACAGGGACTACAAAGATGTAAGAAAAAAATAATAAAAACAAATAATAAAGATCACACAAATGGAACATATCTTCTAACATGCTTCTAATATGTAAAAATCTAAAAAAGGCTTCACTTGCTTTAGCAGCACATGCTCTAAAACCCTAGAGGCAGCAAACTGATCTATATTGCCAAAGAGAAATCAATGAAATAATGTGTCAAGCCTCAAGAAAGAATAGACTGCTATGACCATGGGAAATCTTCTAAACATCAGAAATATTTTCTTCTCAATTATTAAAATAAATTACAAGTCAACACTATGAGATGTCATATTTCTCTCCTCTAGTACACTTCAATAATCATGTAGAATAAATTTTGAATTCAAGTAAATGAGCCTGGAACTCAAAAAAAAGTTTCTGCTTTTACCATACCATATTGCTTCTGTTTTCTCTTGTCTAACATTCACTATTGAGCTTCCTCTCTCTGTTGCTTGCTAGAATTAATTATTAGAGGCCATTTATATAGTTTTAATTAAATTGCTGATCACCCTGCTTGAATAGCCAAATAGTCTTTCTGTTAAAATATTTCACTTTACTATGAATTGTTTCATGCCTGACCATATTTCCTTCTCCTGCTATGGAGATCTAGAAGATAAGAGAACCACCCTTGGCTGTGCCCTCCTTGCAACTCTCACCATTTCGAGCAGTGCCCAGATTATGACAAACTCAGTATAATTTTTTTAATGAATTATTGAATGAAATGATTAGTTCTCCAGGTAGTTTTTCTGGGAAGATGGTTAATAATTACATGTATATAACATGCACAAGCTTAATAGTAGAAGGAGGGTTAGTGGTGATTATAACTCAATTTCCTAGCAGGAAATGACACTGTTATTTCTAGTATCCTTTCTGTAGCAGATTAGCAGATATGCATTGCATTTCAAAGAGGACAGGTGAAAATGATAACAAGGAGAGACTGGTGTTTTGGGAGTAGAAAAGCTCCTAGTATCAACTTCATGTTCCACATCTAGTTTTTAAGGATCATATCACACACCTGTAGAAAATCACTCAGAATTCACTGGCTGTCTTTGAATCAACACATAAGAAAAAAATAACAGTATCTACTTAGCTGAGTTATTTGTCAGGAAACAGAAATTCCAGCTCCAAAATATAAACAAGTGCAATATGATGTACAGACAGAAATTCCTACTGTAGGACTGTGTTACTGGCAATGTTGGATAGTTTATTTACATGCCTTTTATCTTTTAATTGATTACATATGTATATATATTGTTATATCATTGTATACCCCAGGATTCTCCCTCTACCTTATCACCCATGAACCTTCATCTTAATCTCTTCTCCTCTTCCCTCCCCACTTTCACCCACTCTACTCTTTGCTTTAGGCTTTTGTTTGATTGTTTCCCTATATTTCTCATACAGTTGAGACCATCCAATATTTCTCTTTTGCTTTCTGGTCTATTTCTGGTAGCATGATTCCTTCTAGCCCCATCCATGCTGTGACAAATGCATTGTTTGTCTTTTTGATTGCTGAATAATATTCCATTGAGTAAATATACCACAACTTTCATATCCATTTGTCTGTTTGAGGGCATTTGGGTTGTTTCTATAGTCTGGCTATTGAAAATAGTGCAACAGTAAATGTAGGAGTACAGATTTCCTTTTGGATCAAGTAGATACCTTTAAGATATGCCTGGATGTTGGGTTAATGGATCTAAGTGTTGTTCCATTTTAAGTAGTCACATAGTCCAGCACACAGCCTTCCATGGTGGTAAGACCAGTTTGCATTCTCATCAATGCTGGTTAGTTTAAAATTAGTCAATGAGGGTAAATAATGAAACAAATATCAAACAAAATGTTTATGCTTTTTAAATAATTTTGAGTATACAAAAGACATATGGAATCCTCATTCTTGCATATAGAAAGAAATTTGCTGACAACTTGCACTCCAAGAGCAGAAACATTGACAGCATGTCTTATATAATTGATTTAGTGAGCAGTGATCTCAGGAAAAGCAAGAGACCATCAGACTCTAAATAAAGGTGCAGGCTCCACTGAAATGGAGTCTGTGCCCAAAGGAGCCCTGAAGCCTAATGACACTTCAAAGTTGTCCATTTGTGACAACAGGGTGTCTGCTGGTATTTTTATTTTTGCGTAGTGTATTATTCAGTGGTTATGGGTGTTCCTGGGAGAGAGAGCAAGTACTTTCAGATATTTCCAGTCATCAATGCTCATTTAGTCAAACAACAATTCTCTAAAGACAACATTAGTCATTGACTCTCAAAGAAATTTGATGATTTGTTCACTGGCCTATTGAGGAGCTCTAAGAAAGGTGACCTACCTATGATCTTGGTTTTTTTTTGTACGAACAACAGCCTAGATGGCATATCATATCTCTCAGCATTCAGGTTTTGGAGTCCAGGGTAGCCATCCCACACAAGTGGCCTGACTTACAGAATTTCTTTTTAAAGACTGAAATTTATTTTTCCATTTGTAGATTATTCAAAGAGGTGTTTATTGAGTTGACACTAAAATGTAGAAGCTCATTCTATAATCAGGATGAGTGCAATCTGGAAAAGTGTTTCACAAAGGAGTACATCATGAGTAATTTGCAGAATTTAATCAGAAGATATAGAATTGATTTGCTTAAATCAAGTATTGAAGCAGAAATTGGAGAATAAACTTAATAGCACAATAGATAATAGTGCTGACAGTGAAAGATATTGAAGACCAAGATGATGACAGATAGAATAGGACTCATATGTAAATATCACACATGCCAATGAAAGAACTAGACATATGGATGAAAGGGGTTTTCTTTTGCAACAAGAGCTTCCACAAAACAGTTGCCTATAAAAATGAACTCATAGGGTTCACACTGCATGTTAGTGTCATTTTTTCTCATCTTCTTCTGATTTTTCCCCAGATGATACCTTCTCCTAGCACATTGTTCCCTTGCCATTTGTATAGGACTGAAGTGACCTGTGAGATTTGGCAACTTTTCAGAATCAAAAATATATTTACAAAAAAGTAAAATATCCCTAAGGAAATGTCTAAAACCTCAAATTTATTTCTAACAAATTAGGTGTGTGGTCATTTCAGTTGCTAAGTCACAAGAGTAAGTACAAACATCATTTAAAAAGCCCTATGTTATATCAGAATTTCAGAACACAGTGTGTGGATAGCACACAGGGTGACATATCCAGGAAGCATGTGACTCCTGCTAGCTAGCAGTAGTCTCAAGATACTGATCTCTAGTAGTATGAAGACTCATTAAGACCTTTGTGAACTGAACTCAATTTATAAGGACTAGAGAACATACTGCCTTTGATGTTACAGAAGGACAATAGCAGAGGGGGCTGAACACAAGTATTCAATATAAAATTGCCTTAAAAGTTAGTCATGGTTCATAAAAATACCTGAAATCAAAAGAAGAATTGCAGAGCACCACTCCAGAACTACAAGATTGTGCATTCTTCTTCTAGCATAATACTTCATGAATATAAGTGACTTGATGGAGGACTTCTTTCTGGAGAAGGTAAGAATTTTAGGAATCTTCTCATTTACATGAATATTATTCTCTATAGTATGACAACCAAATACCTGTTGATGTGGACAGTCAGTGGAAAATATAAAGAAAATATACACACAGATACTAGTGTTAATAATGTTAGCATTCATATTCCTAATCTAGATAGAATGCAGAAAACTATATGGAGAAAATGTTTGAAGGATCTGAAAACAGAAGAATGGAGTACTCAGGGAAAACATCAGATGATAAAGAGGTATGTCTTGGGAAAAACAAACAGAAAGTCGAAAATGTTTTGGTCATCAAAGTTTCCAGTGTCTGCTAGGTAAGTTGGGAACAATGGAAATATTGTCATGATAATATAATCTCCTGATACTACTGTAGAAAATACTATGAAAACAATGAAATATAACAACAAATTGTGTAGTGTCTGGAAATTCAATGACCATATTTGTAGGTCAACAGTGTTTTAATATTCTCTTTTAAATAGTGAGAAACCACTCTTGGTGTTTTCAAAGCTTTGTTCCCTGCTCATAAATCAATTAAGTAAGGATGTAGAAAATGTCGGTCCATGTGTTCACATATTTCTCAGGTGACAAAATTCAAAAAGCTATTTACAGAAGTGCCTATGCTCTTTTACATGTCTGAACAATATAAATACTAATTAAAGCAAAGGTAGAAATAGTGAGGAATAAGTCAATGCATCAATATAATCATGAGAATAAGAAAACAATCATGAAGTAGATGGAGAACAGTTTTTCCTGTCGTTAAAATAACTTCATCAAATATCCAATTCACTAGACTTATACTGCAAGATGATGGGTGGAGACAATGAAAGTAGTAAATATGATCTCTGTCTCTCTAGTACAAGCTTCAAGCTTTCAGAAGATGAAGGTTAACATCACAATAAAACCAAATATGAATTTAAGGAAATTCCCTGCCAACCAGGGAGATTAAGGTGGGTTTCTATTTGGAAATGACATTGAAAGGTGTTTTCAAGAATGTTGTGTCTTAGAAAGGCAGACAATGGCAGGAGGGTTAGAGAAAATAATTTGTGCAAATAGTCACAAATGGATACATGATATTAGGAGACATGATAATACCTTGGAGAGCAGGTGGTTGACAGGAGATGAAATTCAGTATGTAAACCCCGAAAGCTATTGTCCTTGCACAGAAGCTTTATACCCAACTCACCAAGCAAGAGGGTTTCCAGACTCTAACTAAAATCCGTAAATGTACTACAATGTTTACTCACTTTTACTTAATGTACTATAAATGTAATGTCCGTGGGCACTTAGGGATTATCTCACTTTTGATACATAAGTAATGGTCTGAGCCATGATTTTCTCACAGTAAGCATGATGATTATAATATCTGATATCTTAGGAGTTATGACTATATGTGAGATTGTATTAATGGAGGAATACAATAAAGATCATTAGCATTACACTATTATGCATTGATATATTGAATTACTGGATAGTGATATTGTATATTTAAAAGAAAAGATGTAATGTCATAATGGAGAGATGCAGCATATTTAGATTGAGATAAAAAGGTTATGTATGAAAGTCTATGTCTTCTACATGGAATGGGGGAGTGTGTTATAAAAATTCAATAGGGATATTATAGAATTCAAGGAATATGTTAGGATCCTGGAATACAGGAAACACAAACAATAAAAGAAGATAAAGAGTCAAATTACTCTGAGTTAAGACTAAACTAAGAGTAAAAGTTTCTTGTAAGTGAGATAGAGAAGTTGAGACAGAGAGAACACATGTTCAGAGGCACAGTAGCATGAAGGATCTTAATATTTGGACTTAAGGCTGCTCTGTACTCTCTGAGTGCAGAGTTAGTAGTAGGATGTGATGTGAAATGAGTTGGGGTGGTATTGAGGGATCAGTTTGTAATGAACATGGAATGCCATATTTGATATTATGCCTTTTCTTCTACAGGCAGTGGAGTCAATTTCTCCTTTTGACACTATCATTGTCAAAATATTACACCATACTAGAAATCTGGTCATAGGATGTGAATGTGTGAATGAAATAAAGATGCAGTAGACTTGTGACTAACAGAGAAAGAGGGAGGCAGCTTATTCTGTTGGATGGATTCTGTGCAACAGCAGAGGGGATGAAAAAGAATGACGATACAGACAGTAAGACATGGAATTCTGGGAGTGACTTTTGTGTAAAGGATGAGGAAGGAGTCAAAGATGTGGTGTTATGGCACCACATCTTTTGTAACAAACTGAAAATATAGAGAAGGAAATTGACATATAGCAGATATGCCAATTTAGTTTTGAATACCCTGCATTCAAACTTGCAGGAGGATATCAAAAATTCTGTGGCTCATCTTCATATGACATATCTGTCCTTATGTCCTAGAGACTCATATGTTTAATGAGCAGTGACAAGAGAAATACGTATTTTCAAATTGAGCTGAGGAATGTGGGTTGATTTGATTCAGTTAGTACAAAAGCAAACAACAAGTATTTCTGCTAGAAAATATCCTGGCAATTCTGCTGAAAGTGCAAAGTTGCGTAGAACATAGGTATGAAGAGTTATTTTTGGAATAAGAAACTATAATTATTTTTCTCTTAGCCATTTTCAAATACAAAATACTGTATTATTAGCCACAGCAATCGTGTTGTGTATTATTTACCAACAATTGGTTGATTTTGTAACTTTAATTTTGTATTCTATGACTCCCTCCACCTATTTTCCACTTGTCTTTATATATAAAAGCTTTATTTTTGTTTTTAGATTCCAGATGTGAGCTCAGATCAGATAATGCTTGTTTTATTGTTTGACGTAGTTCACAAAACATCTTTGTGTTTATGAATATTATTGCAGATAGCAGGATTTTCTGCATTTTTATAGAACTTTAAATTTTTTATGTTAATTTTTATTTAAGTAACATTGAGTTATAACACTTTATATATTTTAAGAGGACAGATTCACACCTCTTCAATTCTGTTACCAACACCCTGCCCATCACCAAAGTACCAATAACTCTTCACAGTTTATTAGACTCTTTTAACTGTTGCCACCTCTTCCTCCTTCCCTCATATGCATATACTCTGGTAACCTCAGTTTTGTAGTTAAGAGTTCAGTGGTTTTTTTGTTTTGTTTTGTTTTGTTTTTTATTTTTTTTCCAGTGGTTTGTTTTGATTTGATTTTGTCTGTTTCTTTTCCTGCCAGCTTATACTCTGCATATGAGCAAAACCATACCATGTTTGTCTTTCTTTTGATTTATTTCTTTTCACATTATCTTCTCCAGTTCCATAATGATTGAGCAACCCCACTAGTAGTTGATCTATCAAAAAAATTGAAAAAGGTTAATTCAAAAAGTTACATGCACTCCGATGATCATTGAAGCTCTATTTGCAATAGCAAGACATAAATACAACCTAATGCCCAACAATGATTCAAAGAAGAAAATGTGGTATAAAATACAATGGAATATTGTTCAGCTATAAAAAAGGAAGATGGGATCTTGTCACTTAGAACAACAGGAATTCCTGCTTTTTTATGACTGAAAGCAGTCCATAGTGTGAATAGGAGTATACAGTTAACTTTTCATCCTTGGTAAATAGAGGGTGCTTCTTCCTGTTGCAAACAATGCTGCAGTGAAAAGAAAGAGCAGATCTCTTTACAAGTTAGAGTTTTGCTTTGTTTCGTTTGTTTATGAACAACACCCAGGATGGAAATACAAGACTACTTGGTAATTATATTTTACTACATTGAGAAAATTCTTTTTGGAAAATTTCAATGATATTTCTAAATGTGTTAAGTGCTATAATAATTTTAAACTTAATAATAATTTATAAAAATTTTAAAAATGTAATTTTAAATAAAAATTTATTTAAATTTATAATAATTTTAAATATAAATTTAAACTATAATAATTTTAAATAATTTTTAAAAGTGACTAAATGTACATATTTTATTGATTATTTTAAACATTCAATAAATTGTTTATTAAGCACTACCATATGCCAAAAGATCGTTTTTTTCTAAATTTGAGAAACCAAATTTCATCTTTTGTGACTTTAAACAGAGTAATTGCATTCCTATTTCTTTTCTAAATGCAGATTCTGATAAGAAAAGACAAATATGCTGAACTTTGGGATTTAAAATCCAAGAATATATTTAGTCCACTCAGTATGCCATTTACACAAAACTTTTCCTAGAGTCAGTCTCATCACTCTGATGTTTGCACTGAATTTTGGTCAGGTGTCTTCAGCATCCATTTACCAGGTTCTGCCATGAAGAGCTGCTTTAAACTTGGCCACATGGTCTGATGAAGCAGATGACTCCAGAAAATACAGACCTTCTTGCAATCTCAGATACTTAACCTCACAAAGCCCTGGGAGTACAAAAGACTATTACAGCAGAAGATGGGTAATCACACCACTATCAGCACATTCATTCTGTGGGGATTTTCTAGCTTTCCTGACCTGCAAGTCCTCCTGTTTGTTGTGATTTTCTTCTCTCATGTAGCCATCTTAATTGCCAATGTGTCCATCATGTTGGCCATCAAGCTCAGCCACAACCTCCACACACCCATGTATTTTTTCCTCTGTGGCCTGTCATTCTCAGAGACATGTACCACCATGGTCATCATCCCCCGAGAGCTGAAGGACTTGCTATCAGACAACAAAACCATTTCTCTTCCTGAGTGTGCCATACAGATGCTTTTCTTTGCTTGCTTGGCTGCCAACAACTGCTTCACCATGGCTGCCATGTCCTATGACCGCTACACTGCCATTCATGATCCCTTGCACTATTCCATCCGGATGACCCCTAAGATCTGCTGTCAGCTCATGATTGCCTCTTGGACAGCTGGGTTCTTGATTTCCTTGAGCATGGTCATTATCATATTCAACTTGTCTTTCTGTGGCTCCAACATCATTCAGCACTTCTTCTGTGACTTAGCTCCTGTGGTCTCCCTTGCTTGTAATTATACTTCCTATGATGAAATGACTATTTTTGCACTCTGTGCCTTTGTGTTGGTAGGTAGCTTTATCTTAATTATGATTTCCTATGTGTTCATTGGCATTGTTGTTATGAGGATGTCTTCTGCAAAAGGAAGGTATAAGGCCTTCTCTACTTGCTCCTCCCACCTCACTGTTGTGTCCATACATTATGGATTTGCTAGTTTTGTGTATTTGAAGCCTAAGAACAATAGCTCACTCCGTGAAGACATGCTGATGGCTGTGACCTACACAGTAGTGACCCCATTGCTTAACCCCATTGTGTACAGTCTTAGGAACAAAGAAATGCAGACTGCTCTGAGGAAGGTTTTGGAAAAAGCAAATAGGTTTTTTACACAGACAAGTAATAAATGAAAGTGAACACTCAAAAATTTATAGAGCATTGATAGATCTGTAGAGTACTTTCAATAAAATTGTTCTTTTTATTTACAAGGCATTTTCTTTCTTATATTCTATTTTATTCACTTATTTTTTATTGATTACACACATATGTACATAGATATACAATATATGTTCCAAAATGTATCAAAACTGTCTTGGTTCACTTGTTTTCATAATTTTCACTGACTTTAGGGAAGAAGGAAAATTATACACCAAAGGAATAGAAGGAAAAATAAAAGAGAGTGACATTTCAAGAGCAAGAAGGATAGAAGAGAAAGGTCATTAATTTATTTGTTTAAAAGAAGATAAAGTACAAACAAAAATTTAAGATTCAAGTAAGTTTCAAAGAATTTTAGAAAAGGCTTGGTTCAGTCCATTTCAGAAAAATAAGTTAACTAGGCTGCCATGAATGGATTTCAGAAAAAATAAATTTGATGACTTGATTGCAAAGCAATAAGTTTTTTTGATATATCATCATACAGGAATGATAGAGACAATTCTGTGTGAGTGCTATTTTACCAATATCTCTATAAAAGGAGAGTAGATGGTTTCATTATTGCATATTACAGAATACACAGAAAAAAATAATTCAAATATTGCAGTATAAAGACTCATAGTTTCTAATTTATCAGATCCACAAAGGTGTGAAGCTATACATAGATAGAAATACATTTGGTTAAAATAATTGCATGGATTTGTTGTTTGAGATCACACCATCCAATGGTATATCCACAAAGTGAGTAGTATCACCTACATTGCATTAAGTCTTCAGCACTAAAATGGGTCAAAGTTCAAGAGGTTGGATTGCAATTAAAAAATTCTGAAGAATGTGGGATTGTCATATATATTTCATAGTTGCATAATAATAACTCCAGTGGGTGAATTGTCTGGTAACAAATGCAAACAATGATTTAGAAATTTGGTAAGTATTTAGGAGACTTTCAACACTGTGTGCTAATGCCTATAGAATCAGAGAATAGGATTTAGGAGACTTTCAACAGTGCATGCTAATGCCTATAAAATCAGAGAATGAATCAAAATTTTTAAAAAATAGAGAATGAGAAAGCTCAATAGCAAAAAAGAAAGCAATCTGGTTTAAAATGGGAGGACCTCAGAGAATACAAAGATGTGAAATATATATATATTAAAGTATTTAATTAAAAAACTTTCATATTATTCATAAATAAATAACTTATAAGTCTAAAAAAATTAAAATGGGCAGTCTTCTCTGAAGGTAGACAGTATGCCTTCTCATACAGTATGTCCTCTCTGAAGGTAAACAGGACATGAAAATTTGTGTAACATCTCTTCTCAATAGGAAACTGCAACTCAAAATAATAACAAGATATTACTTCATACCTGTGAGATTGATTATTATCCTAAGAAACAAGTATTGGAGAGTGTGCGGAGATGACAGAATCCTTGTAAATGTTTATGGGAATGTGAACTGGTACAAACATTATACAAAGTACTGTAAAGATTTGTCAAAAAAACTAGCAGCACAAATCCTATATGATCCAAATCCACTATTCAGTCCTTGAAAAAATACAAAAATACCAATTCACCGAGATAGATGCACTCCATGTTTATTGCAGCACTATTTTATTTTCTTTCTGTTTTTTTTTTAATTTTTTGATTTCATACAACATCAGGCATCTTTGTGTGTTTGTCGATTCCCTTGGAAATGCTCCCCTTTCTCCTTATTCCCTTCCCTCCCCCCCACCCATTCTTTTTGGTTTGTTTTTAGCCCTTTGATTGTTCGCTTCTTTTTCTGGAGCAATGTCCTTTTTCTGGGTGAGATCTGTGTTCCTGGGGCACAGTAGACCATGCTGCCTAGATTTCCAGACTTAACTTTGCTTGGGCAGCCAAACCTAGCGTGTTTAGAGTCCATCCATGCCTGTTCATGCTTGCGGGTTGTCTCCACCATTCTGTTTTTGATATCCGGTGCAAAATAACACAAACACCTCTAATCAGCAAACCAAAGGAAAAAAGTGACATTTTTTAAAATATGTCTGCTGCTACCCAGATTCTTTCATGTTCTTATGACCCATGAATAGCGCTGCTAAACACAATGCAATTTAAACAATAGGGTTTTATTTACAGGGAAAATTAGTCAGTAAAATTAAAAGCCCTTAATGAAACAAGTGGCCAGTTACTTTAACCCAATTACCATTTAGTCCGAAAGTCCCAAACACATGTCCATGGTGGTGCCCATTTCCCCCTCCAAACCTGAGGCAGGCACTCAGCAAAGTCCAGTCTTTTCCAACATATTCGCTGCTTCTTCTCTCTCCAGTGTTCCAAGCTATGGCTTCTCCAAGGTGCTTCAAACTTTTTCAACACTGATGCAAAATCAGTTTTCCAAATCCGTGGCTATACCAAGGGACCAGCTTTCCATGCCACCTTACTGTGGTGCCACACTCTCTAGACCAGCCACTCTTCTGCTGGCCACTCTCCTACCACAGCTCCTTGCCACCACCAGCTCACTCTTCCAGGGGTTTTTCGTGCGGCCTGGCCATGTGGGCCTGCTCTATCAGCCTGTCATTCTTGAGTCTCTCCTCCTATCTCTGGCTCCTCTTTTTTATGTGCACTTTCATGCCTCTCGCTTGTTCTCATAGG
The DNA here is from genome assembly GCA_004024945.1 of Uropsilus gracilis. NCBI lineage: Eukaryota > Metazoa > Chordata > Mammalia > Eulipotyphla > Talpidae > Uropsilus > Uropsilus gracilis. The sequence goes on from PVHY01007570.1 coordinate 46,168, forward strand.
TCTTTCTCTCAGACCCATCCACCAGGCCAGTATGGCGCCCAATACAATTTTCAACTATGTCACTACCAGAGGCCCTGGCTGCTCATCCAGCTGAGTCACCCTGTATCATTTTATGTCCCATTTTGCTGCTTCTTCACTTTGAAGAAATTTTGACTCTGATTTATGGAACCGGGCTGCCAACCTTTGTTGGTTGAGAAGTTCCATATATCAGCTTATGATTGGTATGGTGGGCCTCCTAGGTCTTGGCTGGCAGCTCTGCCATATTTCTCTGGCCTTCCTTCCCCTGTGGAAAAGAGATGAGATGTGTCTTGATCTTTCTGAAGGCATCAGTGAACAGGGATTTTGCCTCCCAGCTGCTGGTGATGGTGCAAGTGAAATTCTGCATAGATCACCTCTATAACTGGTCTCATGGTCATGTGTTTGGTTGTTCTTCCCATGCTCTTTTGGAGTCCTGCCCAGGAGATGTATGTATCCCAGGACTTTTTCATTCCTTTCACCTCTTCTGTTTCTTCAACTGGATTATTAGTGCTTTTCTTACTCCTAAAGAGGCCAGACTGGAATGGAAGTACATCAGAGGGGCTCAGTCTCTCTTCCCACTCACACCTGTTCCCTGGCTGGGTTTTCCTCATGGTTCCTTCTTGGGCCAGTGAGGTCCATGTGGGATGCTTGCAAACCTCCCTAAGAAATGGGGGGATTGACAACCCCTCTGAACTCAAGAATAGGAGATTGTAGAGAGCCTGGAGCACAGAAGCTGTGGCCTCCAACAAGAGCATGGTGGGTGGGGTCTTTTCAGAGGTTCCCACTACCACAGGTCCAGGCCCAGGTGGGGTGCTTGCATACTTCCCACAATACAGCACTGTTTTCAGTAGGTAAGCTATTTGAACAACCTAAGTGCTCATCAACAAATGATTGAGAAGAAAACATGGTCTAAACATACGGTGGAATACTACTCAGCTATAAACAATTAAATTTTTAATTTACAACAGCTGAACAGACCTATAGAGCATTACACTTAATGAAATAAGGTACATGGAGAAAGACAAGCACCGTATGATTTTATTCCTATATGGTGCATAGAAAAAAAAAAGTTTCTTTCAAGGAGAAAGGGAGGGCCAATTGAGTAAAAGGAGTTAATTGTATAGTAAAAATAGAATTGGACTTTTGATTATAAACTTGAAATTGTACATACAGATGTTGATTCATATGATGCCTACCAGAAATAATGTTGTGATTCTAATTTAAGAAAAAATATTTCACAAATGAAAATACCAAATGTTAGCAAGATTTTGGAGCAAGTAGAATTCCAAACATAACTTATAGTGATACAGATAAATACAGCTATTTTGTAAAAGTGCATGAAATTTCTTAAAAATATCTGCATGCACCTGCCATATGGCTAATATGTCCTTTTTGAATTTACCTAAGATAGGCTACTAGAATATTTAGAAATAGCACTTTATTCACAAATGCTTCAAACATGAAACTACCTCAAAGTCCACTAATATTTGATTATTTACAAAAGTACTATACCTATATACCTGAATATGGGCCAATAATAAGAAGAAATAAAAGGGGCACCTGTACTCGGATGTTTACTGCAGCACTACTTATAATTACAAGGACATGGAAGCAACCAAAATGTCCAAAAACAGATGACTGGATAAAAAAGATGTGGTATATATACACAATGGAATATTACTCAACAATTAAAAATGACAAATTGGATGATTTTACGATAACATGGATGAACTTAGAAGAATTCATATTACAGAAACAAGTCAAAAAGAAAAAAACAGAAACCAAATGGTTTCACTACTATATGGGACATGGGAAAGATAAACAAAAATCCATGAAGAAAAGACAAAACAAGCCAACAACCAAATTGAAGCACACAACCTGGGGGCAGGGATGGGACAGAGTGGAAACAGTCACAGAGCGGGGGGGGTGAACCCCAGAGATCACAGAGATGTGAAATTTATATATAAATAAATTATTTTTAAAAAAAAGAAGAAATAATTTACCAATACACCCAACATGATTGATGATCAAAAGTTGTATTGATAGAAAATATCACACAAACTAGTAAGCTGATCATAAAACTGAGACATATAGCAAAAGAGGGGAAGGGAAGGATGAACATAAGGAAATATGGATATGACTCATGATTGAAATGGTAGGTGGAGAACTATAGGAACTACAACTATGCAAAAAATATTAATTAATAAAGACATAATAAAGAGAAAGATGTTAGGCAAAATGGACTTCTAATATGCTTCTAATTTGTAAAAATCTAGAAAAGACACACCTTTATTCATCAGCACATGCAGTAAAACTCTAGAAAGAGCAAATTTTATTTTCAAAGAGAAATCAACAGTACCATGGGTCAAAAGGTTGAAGAAAGAATAACTGCAAAAGACCATGAGGAAATCTCTTAAAAGTCAAAAATATTCTTTTCTGTTAAGCTATTGAAATGAAGAATGAGAAGCAATACTATCTGATTTTTTTCTCCTGTAGCACACTTTAGTAATTAATTCATGTAGAATTAATTTTGGATTCAAGAAAAGCTCCTAAAAGTTAATCTACTGCCACCATATTTATTTCAGTCTTGCACCCTATTTTCTTTTTTCTACACCATCACAACTGAGCTTCCTCTCTCCATTGCTTACTAGAAATTGGTTGAGGAAGTTTAATTGGTGACTACTCTGCTTGACATAGTTATAAAATATTCTTTCTGTCAAAACATTTCACTTCACTAAGTCAATGCTGGGCTCCCGCGGTCCAGCGACGTGGGAACGGTGCCTGAGGGAAGGGGTGAGGATGGCAATCAAGACATCAAGACGATCTCTTGGGCAGGAAGGCACAGCCGCTTTTCTCTTGATCTGCTGGCCACGAGTTTATTTTTCACACAGCTTTTATACAGTTCATGTAACACATATCAGCAATTACAAATGCCTTTTGCTTGATGTCAGTTTTACTGGGTGCTAGCTTTCTATAGGTGTCAGCCTACCCAGGATAGGATGCCTTTGTTATCTAAACTGATAGTTTACAGGGCTTCCTGATACCTATGCTTTACTCCCATGGGCAAGAATTTATAGTTCCTCATATTTGTGAGGATTTGTTCAGCGGGTAACCTTTTTCCGCCCTCCACACTAGGCCATACTCCCTTCTCCCCCTGCTGTGGAGATGCTGGAGATAAGTCATGCAAGGGAACCATCCTTGGCTGTACTCTCCTTACAGTTTCCATCATTACCCAGATTATAGTGCCCAGATTATGAAATGCTCAATATAAGTTTTTGAATGAATTATTGAATGAAATGCATAGTTCTCTGGTAGTCTTTCCAGAAAGATGTTTATTATGGTCATGTGTATAACATGCACAAGCTTTCAGTAATCAAGGGAAGATTAGTTGGTGATTGTAACTCAATTCTCTAGCAGGAACTGACACTATTATTTCCATTACTCTTCCTGTAGCAGATATGCCTTGAATTTCAAAGACAACAGAATGAAGATAATAACAAAAGAGAGACTGATGCTTTGAGGTAGAAAGGCACAGAGCAGTAGCTTCACATAGCCCAGCTGGTTTTGAAAGATCATAACATACACATCTGTGGAAACTCACTCAGAATTCACTAGCTGTCCATTAAATCAACACATAAGAAAAATGGCTCTAGTTAGCTGAGATATTTAACAGGAAACAGGAATCCCAACACCAAAAGGAACAAGTGCAGTAAGAAGCACAGACAGAAATTCCATCTGTGTGACTATGTAACTGACAATGCTGGTTAGGTTAAATTAACCCCTGAGGGGACCCAACAATCTGAGGGAACAATAAAATTCAGTGTTTATGCTTTTTAAGTAATTTTGAGTGTTACAATAAGTGTATGGGGTCCTCATTGCTGTATATGGAAAGAAACTGCCTCCCAACATGCCCTCCAGAAGAGACCTGTTTAATCATTTTACTTTTCTTACATCATTGTTCCTTTTGTACAGGGCTTGATTTCTCCCTGCAGGTGTAGTCCCCATCTATCTAAACAACTCTATCACCTCATAGCTGTCACTATAGTTTCTGTACTCTTCCCTTGCTGTTTTGATTCTTCTCCTTTCCCTCTCCTGCTGTATGCAGAGGTCTATAGTTTGACTACAAGCTTTGTCTGTCTTTTATTTTTTTGACACTTTGTTCAGTGACAAATTCCCCTCTATTCTCCCTATCAGTGAAACCATTTGATTTTTCTCTTTTCCTTCTGATATATTGCAATTAGCATACTCTTTCAAGCTCCACCCATGTTTCTGTAAATGGCATGAGTTTATATTTTTGGATAGCTGTATATATGACACATATTGATCCATTCATCTGTTTGGGGGTATTTAGCTTGTTTCCTTATCTTAGTTATCATAAATTGTACTGCAATTAACATATAAGTGCAGGTTTCCTTTTAAATTAATGTATTTTTACATTTTTGGACAGTCTTCTTGGATAGATTTCCAGGAGTAGAAATGATGGTTCATATGGTAGTTCCATTTGGAGTAGTTTGAGTGTCCACTTTCCATAGTAGTTCAACCACTTTGCATTCCCACCAACAGTGTAAGAGGCTTCTCCTTTCTCCACATCCTCACCAGAATGTGGCTGCTAGTTTGTTATTTTAACATGGGTTATTCTCACAAGTGTAAGGTGATAACTCACTGTGGTCTTCATTTGTATTAACCTAATTAAAAGAGATGTTGAGCATTTCATATACCTGTAGGCCATTTGCATTTCCTCTTGGGAAGTGTCTTTTTCTTTGTTTTTTCTTTGTTTTTTAAAATAATTTTTAAAATTTTTTTTGTGGGAAGAAAGCAAGTTACATAGATAGGTATACATATTACAACACCATAATTACAAAATTATAACCATGCAAAATAATATATTATTTACTGATGTGTGGTTTAAAAGTTTCAAATACCACTAGAATGACAAACATCAAATCCAGTGTACTGATTATTATTTCTGGGAATGTATAATGGGGAATAGGATAGAAGAGATATCCACAGAGAAAATCAACAATCTCTGTGATAGTTTTTCTTTTTTTTTAATTTAATTTGAATTTTTATAATTTGCATATATATGTGTGTATTTATATTTACATCACATCATTGCATTATTGTATACCCCAGGACTTTCCCACCTCACTAGCACCTGTTAATCATTCTGATCTTTTGTGCCCTTTACCTCTGCTGCTTTCTTTCCCCCCCCTCCCCTCTCACCCCATTGTTCAGTCCCATTGGTTGTTTTTATTTTTTCTTATTTGTTTGTTTTTCTCTGTGTCCATCATATGAATGAGACCATCCTGTATTTCTCCTTTTATTTTTGGCTTATTTCTGCTATATGAGTCTTTCTAGTTCCATCCATGTTGCTGTAAATGATGTGTTTGTCCTCCTTGATTGATGTGTAGTATTCCATTGTGTATATATACCACATTTTTTTTAGCCAATCATCTGTTTTGGGGCATTTGGTTTGTTTCCAAATCTTGGCAATTGTAAACAGAGCTGGAATAAACATGTGCATACAGGTGTCCTTTCGAATTAGTGTTTTCATGTTCTCTGGGTAGATTCCCAGTAGTGGGATTGCTGGGTCAAATGTTTGATTGTTTGAGGGTCCTCCACACAGTCTTCCATAGTGGCTGGACCAGTTTGCACTCCCACCAGCAGTGTAAGAGCGTTCCTTTTACTCACATCCATGCCAACAATTGTTGTTGCCTGTTTTATTACATATGGGCCATTCTTACTGGTGTAAGATGGTATCTCAGTATGGTTTTAATTTGCATTTCCCTGATTATTAGTGATGTGGAGCATTCTTTCATATGCCTATTAACCATTTGTATCTCCTCTTTGGTGAAGTGTCTTTTTAGTTCTTCTCCCCATTTTTTGACAGGGTTTTTTTTTTGCTTTGTTTTTGCTGAACTGTAGGAGCTCTATATGCACCTTTGTTATTAGACCCTTGTCACTTGTCTGAGGGCAAAAATTTTCTCCCAGTCAGTTGGGTTTCTTTTTGTTTTGTTTATTGTCTCTTTTGCTGTATAGAAACTTTTTAGTTTGATGTATCCCCAGCTGTTTATGTTTTCCTTCATTTTTTTGCTGGCCATAGTTATTTCTCAAAATGGATTTCTGAGGTGAAATTCAGGACGGGTTTTGCCCAGGTTTTCTTCTATGTATTTTATGGTTGTTGGTCTCAGGAAAGGTCTTTTTAGTTCCTCTGCCCATTTTGTTTTTAGTGGGTTACTGTTTTGTTCTTATTGTTCTTGTATATTTTTATTGTGTAAGCTCTCTGTAGATCTTTGTGGTTTTTTTTTGTTTGCTTTTGTTTTTATTTAAATTTATTTAATCATTATTCTATTTTAATTATTTTCTTACAACTTTGGTCATATTTGTATAGTTGTTGATTCCTTTAAGTATGGTTACATCCTCCCCCTTTGACACTCCCCCCATCCCTTACTAGTTTCTTGCTTTTCTGGTACAATGTCCTTTTCTGAGTGAGGACTCATACTCCAGGGACTTGGCAGATAATGTTACTTAAATTTTCAGGGTAAGTTTGAGGCCTGTAACCAGTCCAAGCTCATCAGGAACTCAACAAATTGTAGGGAAGATGTATGGCATTGTTTTCCAGGGTTCTTTATTGTGACATTTCCTGTGGTGAAGTTGACAGTCTCCTCTACTCCAGATCCTTGTGATCACTGGAATTAATGCCTTCTCGTTCATGCTTTCTGACTCCTCCATTCTGATGTCTGCCCCATGGTTCTGTTTCTGAGTCTTGTAGTTCTAGCCTCCGGCTTTGGAATATCAGCTCCCAGCCTTTGGTGTTAGAGGAGTTCTCTTCTGGAGAAAGACTCCAGCAGGTGGTTTGTCCAGCTCCTCTCCTCTCTAATGGGTTACAGTACTGCCTTGTAACTACAGCCCATTCTCCGTGACTTTCCTCAGCAATTGGAACAGGAGGGTACTTTGCTCATGTTGGTCACACCTGTGGTTCAGGGTTTGAATCCTTAGACTAAACCATTGTAGGTGTAGCTCTGTGACAGGTCACCTCTATATTTAGTCTCACAGTCTTGTCTCCTATGGTTCCAACCACTATCAGTTTGGGTTTTTTCCAAGTGATGATTATGTCCAGGGTCTTTACTTACTGTTCTCCTCGCCTGTGTCTGCAGTTGGGTTGTTGGCTTTCTCATTCCTAGTGAGATCTGATAAAAGTGAGAGTGAACTGGAGGGGACCCCACCCCCAACACCTGCTTTGGCCTGTGCCCTCACAAAGGCAACACCCACTCCTGGCCACCATAGCAGCAGCATTCAGTGCTCCCAGCCATAGGTCCCCAGACCTGAAAACCCAGTGGTATAGCCTACCAACATCCCTGTCAGTGATCTCAAGTCACTTATGCAGGTGCCTGTTGGCAAAGCCCCTCAAGGACACTGGGTTTGCAGGAGGATTTTTCAGCCCCCCCCAGTTTGACCCAGATAGGCTCCTTGTAGACTGTTGTTATCAGTTCCATATTTATTGTATGGAGTGAAAATGTTTTCTACCAATCTATAAAGTATCTCAGTATTTGGCTAATATCACTTTTGCTCTACAGAAGTTTTTTAATTTGATGTAGTTCCAGTTGATTATCATTTCTCTCATTTTATTTGCAAAAGCAGGGATTTTGAGAGCAATCTTCATATATTAATTTAGTGAGCATTGATCTCGGAAAACTGCAAAGATGAGAAACCAGAAAACCAGGCGTGAGCAGACTCCAGATAAAGATGTGGGCTCTAGGCTGACCTCAGACTTCTCTGAAGAGACACTCCAGGCAAGAAGAGAATGGAGCCACATCTTCAAAAGACTCCAAGAAAAAAGTGCCAGCCAAGAATACTCTACCCCACAAAGCCGTCCTTCTTTAATGAAGGAAAAATTAGAAGCTTCTCAGACAAACAAAGTCTCCAGAAATTGGTGCCACCAAACCCCCACTTCAAGAAATCTTGCAAGAAGCCTCAAAACCAAAACCCTCAGAAGAATAAATAAAACAAACATAACAAGAATAATCAGAACTTCAAAATGACTACCAGAAACCCAATACTAGAACCTCAAACATTAATAATCACTCTAAATGTCAATGGTTTAAACTCATCAATCAAAAGACACAGAGTTGCGGACTGGATCAAAAGACAGAACTCAACATTCTGCTGCCTCCAGGAAACACATCTAATCCCTAAAGATAAGCATAGACCGAAGGTAAAAGGATGGAAAACAATCCTCCAAGTAAATGGCCCCATGAAAAAGGCAGGGGTAGCCATTCTCATAGCGGACAAAGCAAATTTCAAAATAAAAAATGTGATAAAAGATAAAGATGGTCACTACCTAATGGTTCGGGGTTCAACTCACCAAAAAGATATAACAATTATCAATATATATTCACTAAATGAGGGAGCACCAAGATTAATAAGACAACTATTAGCAAAGCTGAAAACAAATATTGGTGAAAATACATACATAGGAGGAGACTTTAAAATCCCACTCTCACCAAAGAACAGATCAACAAAACAGAAACTAAACAAGGACACAAAAGCCTTGAAGGAAGACCTAGACCAAGTGGACCTAATGATATCTACAGGAGTCTGTACCCCCAAGGAAAGGAATACACCTTTTCAAATGCACATGGATCCTTCTCTAAAATTGACAAGGCAAATTTGAGTAAATACACATAAATTAAAATTATACCAACTTTTTTCTCAGATCATAAAGGCATCAAACAGAAATTAACAATGAAGAGAAAGCAAGAAGAGTCTCCAATACATGGATACTGAACAATATGCTACTAAACAAAGAATGGGTAATTGAAGGAATTAAAGAAGAAATTAAAACCTAATTTGAAACAAATGCTAAAGAAGACACAACATTCCAAAATGTCTGGGACTCAGTGAAAGCATATCAAAAGGAAGGTTCATAGTAACACAGGCACATATCAAAAACCAAGAAACTAACCAAAGAAATAACCTAATCTTCCAACTTGAAAAATTAGAAAAACAACAAAAAAGCCAAATCCAGCAGAAGAAAAGAAATAATAAAGTTAAAAGAAGAAATAAATAACCTAGAAATCAAAAAGACTATCTAGAAGATCAACAAAATCAAAAGCTGGCTCTTTGAAAAATAAATAAAATTGATAAACCCCCTTGAAAAGCTCACAGAGAAAAGACAAGTGGAAATTCAAATAAACAAGATCACAAATGAAGAGGAGAAATTACAACAGACACAGAAGAAATCCAACAGATAATCAGAGACTACTGTGAACAGTTATATATAAACAAATACAACAGCCTGGATGAAATGGACAGATTCTTGGAAAAATACAACTACCCAAATCTGAATCAAGGAAGAAATAGAGATCTTAAATAAACCAATCACAAGTAGTGAAATTGAAGCAGTCATCAAAACTCTCCCTAAAAACAAGAGCCCAGGACCAGACGGCTTCACAAATGAATTCTACCACACATTCAAAGATGAAATAACGCCTGTACTAAAAAAATTTTTGCAAAAAAATTGAGAAAGAAGGAAAACTGCCAAACACATTCTATGAAGCAAATATCACACTCATACCAAAACCAAATAAGGACAGCACCAAGAAAGAAAACTATAGACCAATTTTCTTAATAAACATGGGATGCAAAAATTTTAAAGAAAATCTTGGCAAATCATATCCAACAATGCATAAAAAGTATTATTCACCATGACCAAGTGGGATTTATCTTAGGAGCACAAGGTTGGTTCAACATCTGGAAATCAATTAACATAATACACCACATCAACAAGGAGGAAAACAAAAGCCATATGATCATATCAATAGATGCAGAGAAAGCATTTGATAAAGTCCAGCACACATTCATGATAAAAGCCATTGAAAAATTGGAGATTAAAGGAACATACCTCAACATAATAAAAGCAATCTATGACAAGCCTACAGCAAATATCATCTTAAATGGGGAAAAGCTAAAATCATTCCAATTAACACCTGGAACCAGGCAAGAATGTCCACTCTCCCCACTACTTTTTAACATTGTACTGGAAGTTCTAACTAGGGTAATAAGGCAAGAGAAAGATATAAAAGGGATACAAATTGGAAAAGAGGAACTGATGCTATCACTATATGCAGATGACATGATTCTTTATATAGAGAACCCAAAAAATCTACAGAAAAACTTCTTGAAACAATAAACCAGTTCGGTAAGGTAGCTAGTTACAAAATCAACACACAGCAGTCAGTAGCTTTACTACATTCAAAAAGCCAAACAGAAGAAGATGAAATTAAAAAAAAAATCCAATTTACCATTGCACCAAAAAAAACTGAATACTTGGGAATAAACCTAACAAAACATGTGAAAGAACTATACAAGGAAAACTTCAAAACACTGCTAAAAGAGATAGAAGAAGACATAAGGAAATGGAAAGATATACCCTGTTCATGGATTGGCAGAATCAACATCATCAAAATGGCCATTCTATCAAAAGCAATCTACACATTCAATGCAATCCCTGTAAAAATCCCTGTCACATTCTTTAAAGAGATAGAACAGAAATTACTGAAATTTATATGGAATAACAAAAGACCTCAAATATCAAAAAGCCTACTGACTAAAAGAAAAAAAAAAAAAAAGAAAATGGAGGTATTACTATCCCAAACTTCAAATTGTACTACAGCCGGGCACAGTGGCTCATGCCTGTAAGCTTCAGCCTATAAAGTGGCTGGGGCTATGGATCACAGTTCGAGTCCTGCCTGGGGCCCATAGCGAGACCTAGTTCCAAAAAAATATAGCTGGGCATGGTGGTGCATGCCTGTAATCTCAGCTACCTGGGAAGCTGAGGCTGGAGATTGCTTGATTCTGTGGTACCCCGGGCAACATGAGCCTGTGGTTCCATGGGCGAAACTAGCGAGACCTAGTCTCAAAAAAAAATTGTACTACAAAGCCATAGTAATTAAAGCATCTTGGTTCTGGTACAAAAATAGACAATCAGACCAATGGAACAGAATTGAGTGTCCTGAAATAAAACCACACATATATAGTCAACTAATCTTTGACAAACAAGTGAAAAATTTATACTGGAACAAGGACAGCCTCTTCAATAAATGTTGCTGGGAAGACTGGTGCAAACATGCAAAAAAAAATGGACCAAGAAAACTCCTTATACAAAAATCAATACAAAATGGATAAAAGACTTAGATGTCAGACCTGAAACCACTACATCATAGAGGAAAACTTGGGCAAAACCCTCCATGAATTACAATTCAGAAATCCCTTTCTGGACACATCTACATATGGCAAAAAAATGAAGGAAAACATAAACAGAGGGGACTACATCAAACTAAAAAGCTTGTGTACAGCAAAAGGAACAACAGAAAAAATAAGAAGCCCAACTGAATGGGGAAAAAAATTTGCCCTCCAAAAGAGTGATAAGGGTTTAATAACAAAGATCCACAAGGGACTCACACAACTAAACAAAAGCAAACAAGAATCCCAATCAAAAAATGGGGAGAAGAACTAAAAATACACTTCTCCAATGAGGAAATACAAATGGCCAACAGGTACATGAAAAACTGTTTAATGTCACTAGCACAGAGGGAAATGCAAATCAAAACCACAAGGAGATTCCATCTTACACCAGTAAGAATGGCCCATATCCAAAAGTGGGACAACAACAAGTGCTGGCGTGGATGTGGAGAGAAAGGAAGACTCTTAAACTGTTGGTGGGAATGTAAATTGGTCCAGACACTATGGAAAACCGTGTGGAGAACCTTCAAATTAATAAAAATGGATTTACCATTTGACCCAGCAATTACTCTCTTGGGAATATACCCTAAGGAGACCTCAATGCTTGTACAAAGGGACATCTATGCTTGGATGATTATTGCAGCACTATTTATAATTGCAAGGACATGGAAGCAACCGAAATGTCCTAAAACAGATGACTGGATGAAAAAGATGTGGTATATAAACACAATGGAATATTACTCATCAATTAAAAATGACAAATTGGACGATTTTATGATAACATGGATGGACTTAGAAGAAATCCTATTAGCAGAAACAAGTCAAAAAGAAAATGACAGACACCAAATGGTTTCACTATTATATGGTACATGGGAAAGATAAATAAAAACCCATGAAGAAAAATCAAAGCAAGCTAACAACCAAAATGAAGGACAAAACTTGGGAGGGGCGGGGAGTGTGACAGGGTAGGAATGGCCAGGGAGGGAAGGAGAACCCTGGGAATTACAAAGATGTGAAATTTATAGATAAATAATTTTTTTTAAGATGTGGGCTCTGTTGAAATATAGTCTGATCCCAAAGGAACCCAGCTGCCTGAATGGCACTTCAGAGTTGGCCTCTTTGTGACAAGTTATTTGCTGGTGTTCTTTTTGAACTACTGTATCATTCAATAGCTGGCTACAGGTCTCCGTGGGAGAGAGACCATGCATTCACAGATACTTCCAGTAAACAATGCTCCCTTCTGTCAAAGGCAATTCTCTAAAATTTGCTGATCTGTGCAGTGGCCTGTTGAGAGCTAGGAAAGACTACCTTGCTGAGAGAGAACTACCTGGACTGCCACATCATGCCTGTGAGCACTGAGGTTCTGGAACACAGGACAACCACCCAATGCAAGTGCCCTGGTTTTTAAGGGCTACAGTTTCTCTCTCAGTTTGCACATTATATAAAAAAGGATTTTTATGATGTTAATGACAAAATGCAGAACAACTTGGAGGAGTGCATTCAAGAAAGGGGATTTTCAGACTGAATGGGTACATCATGAGGAAAGATGCAGAATGTAAGCAGGAGATAGTATACTGATTATTTAGACTCAAGTATTGGAAAAGATATTAAAGATTAGACTTAATGACACATGAGATAATGGTAAAGATGGTGAAAGACACTGAAGACCAAGATGATGGGAGATGCAACAGGAGTCATAGTCATTATTACGGCAATGAAGGAACTAGAGATATGGATGAAAGGGGCTTTTCTTTTGCAGCAAGAACTTCTACAATAGAATTGCCTATGTGGATGAAATCATAGGGCTCACACTGTGCGTACTCCTTTCTACTCATCCTCTTCTGACATTTCCCCAGGCTTACCCACCTGACACACCATTCCCTTGCTTGCTGTACATGGTTGAGGAGAACTGGGAGAGTTGGCAAAGTTCCAGAAGTATGAAAATATGTTTACTGAAAGTAAAATATCCCTGAGGAAATGTCTACATTCTAAAATACAATTTTTAACAAGTTCAGTTTGGATCACTTCAATTGCTCTTCAGAAGAGTTAGTACAAACATCATTAAAATGTCCCTGTGGCATATCAGTATTTAAAAACAGTTTTTTTGGATACCATGCTAGGTGACAGGTACAGGAAACACAAGACTCCTGCTATCTAACAATAGTCTCAAGAATATGATCTCATGAATTATGATGACTCGTTAAAATCTTTTAGTCTTGACCTCAATCCATAAGGACTGGAGAGGATACTGCCTTGGATGACACAGAGGAGTCATAGTAGAAGGGCTCATCACAAGTATTCATGGAAAATTGCCTTAAACTTTATTCATAGCTTTGAAATACCTGATCAAAGGAAGAACTGCAGAACATCACATCTGAACTGCAAGGTTGTGCATTTTTCTTCTAGCACAATACCGCATAAATATAAGTAACTAGAAAGAGGACTTCTTTCTGTAGAAGGTGGAAATGAATATTGCAATCAATATTATTCTGTCTCTTATGGAGACCAAATACCTGCTAATCTTAATAACTCAATGAAAAATATTATAGGAAATATAGGCACAGATAATTTAGCATTAATAATGTTGGCATTCGATATTCCTATTCTAGATGGAACCCAAAACCTGTATGGAAGAATCTTGAATGAAATGAAAAGAGAATAATGGGAAACTCAATGTAAAAGTCAGATGATAAAGAGGTATGACTTGAAAAAAACAGAGGGACTGAAATGTTATGTTTTATATTCTCCAATGTCTGCCAGGGTTATTGGGAAGAACAGGAAGAAGGTAATGGGGAGATACCTCTTAATGCTATTATACATACATTACTACTGTACATGATTAGTATGCCAACGATGGAATATAGCATAAATCAATTCATAGTGTTTTAAATACACTTAGCCAAAATTGAAGAGAAATACTATACAAATTACACATACATCTCCTACAGGGTTCTCTCCTTGGAGGGGCTTGAAAAGAAATGTGGTAGATTTGGTTAAAGGTAAACTGTTTCAATAAGGCTCCCCTGGAGATACTAATATGCCCCTTAGTAAGTGAGCACTTGTGTCAGACAACAATGATTTGATTCAACAGTGCATATGGGTAATGCTTAGAATCAGAAAATGACAGCTTCTTTCTCTTTGACTATGAGTATCTCCCACAGGTATTTTTAGAAGTTTGTTCTCTCCTAATAAACTTAATTAGCAAGCATGTAGACATTAATGCATATGTTAATATCTTTGCCAGGTGACAAAGTTCTGAAAGCTATTTAGAAAAGAAGCTACTCTTTGGTATATGTTCTCACTAAATGCTAATTAGAGCAAAGGAAGGAATAGTGAAGAATAAGTAAATGCACCAACAAAATAATCATGAATATAAGAAAACAATCATGAAGTAGATAGAGACCAGTTTTTCCCAACCATCACTAGATAATCTCATTTAAAAACTCAAATTCACTAGACTTAGCAAGACATGAGCAGAAAGATGAAAATGTTAAATATGATCTCTGCTGATGCAGTACAGGTTTCAAGCTTTCGTAAAATGAAGGGAACATCACAGTAAAATCAAATGTGAATTTATAAGACATGTCCCACAAAGTCAGGCTTAGGTATGTTTCTGAGTAGAATTGACTTTGAAAGTTATTTTCAAGAATACTGTGTTTTATAAGGCAGAGTGTGGCAGGAAGCTTATGGCAAGGTAGAGAAAATAATGGGTGCAAAGAGTCACAAAGGGGCACATGATGGTAGAAGATGTGATAACCCCTATTTAGAGCAGATTGATGACAAGAGATGAGGTTGGGCATGTAATTCCTGAAAGTCAGCATCCTTGCACAGAGGGAAGATTTATACTCAACTCACCATGTAGGAGGGTGCCCTGACTCTTGCTAACATACTGTAAATATGCTTCAGTGCACACTCACTTCTACTTAATATACTGTAAATGCTGCAATGTCCACCAGCTATCGCACTTTTGGTACATTAAGCAACCTCCCGAGTCATGATTTTCTATCTATAAACATGATCCTACTTGCAATTCAATTCTTAGGCGCTATGAATATATGTGAGGTTTTATTAGCAGAGGAATTCAATAAAGACTAGAAATATTAGTATTCCCTAATTGGCATGCAAAGATCTGAAGAGATGTAGCATATTTAGATTGAGTTAGAAAACTTCATCTATCAAAGTATATGTGTTCTACAGGGAAACAGGGGAAGAAGTTGTAAAAATCCAAATAGTGATAATATTGAATTCAAGAGACATTTTCTGTATGATTCTGGAATCTAGAAAATGCAGACAGTAAGAGAGGTTGACTAGTCAAATTAATATGAATGGGAACATGAAGTAGGAGTGAGAGTTTGATAGGAAGTGAGATGTGGAATTTGAGGCTGAGGGAACACATGTGCAATGGCACAGCAGTAGGAAGGAGCTTGATATTTTTGACAGCAAGGCTGCTATTGTCTCCTCTGCATGCAGAGTTACTAGAAGGATGTGGTGCAAAATGAGCCAGGAGTCATATGGAGGGGCCAGCTTGAAACGAACATGAAGTGTCATATTTGGTGTTTGACTTTTCTCTTATAAGCACTGTAACCAATTACTCTTGAACACTACTACTGTCAAAATATATCCTGTGTGAGGAAACTATATTTGGTCATATGTGCTGAAGGAATAAAAATTCATCAGACTTATGACTAGTTGAAAATGAAGAAGGCAACATATTTATCCTATGGGATGTAGTCAGGAAAAAGAGAGAATATGAAAAAAGAGAATGATGGTATCAGCAGACAGACATGGAATTCTGAGAGTCACTTAAGTGTAAAAGATGAGAAAGGAGTCAGAATATAGTGTCTATGGCTGCTCTCTGTGGTTTATAACAAATTCAAATAAAAAATACAGAAGTACACAGACATAAGCAAGATATACCACTTTTGTTTTGAAAATTCTGCATTTAATATGTGTAGGAGAGCATGAACCAGAAATGTGCCAAAAGATATTAACAATCCATTTTTCATAAAGGAAGGATAAGAGAGTCATACAATTTAAGTAATAATTGAAGGCAGTGAGAATAGAAAGTATTTCTTTTGAGGTGAGTGAAAGGGGAGCATTTTAGAGCAAAGCAGTGGGGAGTGGTCTGAAGAACAGCCCTGAGGGTCTTCACTGTAGATTCTCAGGGAAATAAGTCCCCACCAGAGTAATCACTAAGGACTGTGCCCATAATGCTCTTTCTGCTGTTCTTTACCTGGTGGTTTCTATTGGCAGTCTAGTCTCAATTAAGTATGTCACTTCTTCAGAGAGAGCTTTCCAATTCCACAGACAAAACCAGTCCTTCCCTCACATCATGGAGATCCTGTGTGCCTGGTTCATGTGATGTCTTCCATAGCTGGCACATCACACACATTTACTGGATATGATGAATAAATTGAAGGCTTTGACAGTTACTTTACCATGCTTTGCCTTCTTTCATCATTCATGATGTCAAAATGAAAAGTCAGGTCACAGATCATGAGACAGCTCTATCACCACCTCCTGGATGACACACTATAGGTGTTAAGCAGGTGTTGGTTCCCCGGCCTGCTTCAGATTGTATTCTCTGCCCAGAACTACAGTTCAAATAGAAAGCAGGGGATATTTAACAAGCAATATATATATGTTTTCTTTTGGTCTTTAATCTTTTGTGAATACCACAGTCTAATTTCAGTCAGGGTTTCTGACTTCCTCTTACACACACCTTCAGAATCCACCACTAATTTCTAACTATTTTTCTCTCTGAAGGTATAGCTGAAGGACACGTCTGAAGATAAGGTGATGCAAGGTAAAATCAAAATTGTAGAGTGTCTGCATATGACATCACTGTCCTTATCTCCTAGAGAATTAGATTCTTAATGGACAATCAAAAAAGAAATAAGGTTTGATAGATTGATCTGAGGACTGTGGGTTGATTTGATTCAGTTTGTATTTAAAAGCAAACAAGAAGTATTCTTGCCTGAAAATATTCTGGTGATTCTGCCAACAGTGCAAAATTTACTAGTATTTAATAACATCAATATATCATTCTAGAAGGATACCATAACAGGTCATGTTGAGTCCCATCTTGATGATTTATTAGAAATCTAGAATAGAATTTCAAGAAGTTCTAAAGAATCAACAAAATTCATGTTTGAAGAACTAATAGTTCTGTATATCTGAGGCCTCAATTGTTCATGGATTAGATCCCAATGAAAGTAGAATTGTTAAGTTTCATTGGTCATATTCATATTCACTTCATAGTGGTGGAGAAATGAACATAGAATTGCATTCAGTGACTTGTTGCCAGAAAAGTAAAGATTTTTGGTGTTTGGTTCCTAGCAACAACACATATCAAAGCTTTATTTTGATGGAACTTGATAGGTTTGTATCAGTTGTCATCCTTGTAACAGAAGACTTTCCAGGGACAGAGGTGCAACCTCACCAAAAGAAGAGGAAGGCAGCCCAGGAATCCACAGGAGGAAGCCTAAATATCTAAGTGAAGCTGCACAATAGCTGGGAGACTCTAGTCAGGGAACTCCAAGGACAGTCACAGCTTGGAATGTTTTGAGCCCAGGATTTGGCTTATCCATGGTAGTAGATGTTGGAGTATGACCCAAGTATGCTTTTGATCTCATGATCTTAGCCAACTCTACAAAAGTAAACAATATGGGACCATTATACAGAGGTCATCTTTAGCCCATTTGTACAAAACCTTCATCATCCATTGTTTTTCCATTGAGATATAACTGACATATAACATGATATTGGTCCCAGGTGCTATGACAAGTGCTATTGCCAGAAACTAAACACCAAAAGTCTTTGCTTTTCTGGCAAAAAGTCACTAAAAGCAATTCTATATTCATCTCTCCACCACTATGAAGTGGCTCTTGGGTGATGAATATGAATATGACCAATGAAACTAACAGTTCTACTTTCATTGAGTTCCAATTCACGAATAATTGAGGCTTCAGACAGTACTATTAGTTCTTCAAACATGAATTTTGTAGATACGTTAGAAATTCTTGAAATTCTATTCTAGATTTCTAATAAATCATCAAGATGGGACTCAACATGACTTGTTATGATCTCCTTCTAGAATGACATGTTGATGTTATTAAGTACTAGTAAATTTTGCACAGCTAGCAGAATCACCAGAATATTTTCTAGCAGGAACACTAGAATATTTGTTTGCTTAAGGTGAGATACCAAATTTTATCTGTGGCTGATAATAGAACAATTTATTCCTGTTTCCCTCTTATATGCAGGTTCTGATTAGAAAAAGAAATAAACTGTACTTTAGGATGCAAAATCCAAGAAGATATTTAGGCACATCAGTATGTGACAATGACATCAGTATGTCATCTATTCAAATCTTTCCTAGAATCACTTTCATCATTCTGATATCTGCACTAAACTTTGGGCAGGTACCTTCAGCATCTTTTTCTCAGATTCTTTCATGAAGAGCTGTCTTTAACGTGGCTATGTGTTCTGGATAAATATACATGACTCCAGACAATATGGACTTTCTTGCAATCTCAGAACCTTAACCTCACAAAGTTCTGTGCCTCCAAAAGACCACTGCTCATAGCAGAAGATGGGCAATCACACCACGGTCAGCACATTCATTCTGTGGGGGTTTTCCAGTTTCCCTGACCTGCAAGTCCTCCTGTTTGTCGTGATTTTCTTCTCCCATGTGACCATCATAGTTGCAAATATGTCCATCATGTTGGCCATCAAGTTCAGCCACAACCTCCACACACCCATGTACTTTTTTCTCTGTGGCCTCTCCTTCTCAGAGACATGTACCACCATGGTAATCATCCCCCGTGTGTTGAAGGACTTGCTATCAGACAACAAAACCATTTCTATTCCTGAGTGTGCCACACAGATGCTTTTCTTCTTTGGCTTGGGTGGTAACAACTGCTTCACCATGGCTGCCATGTCCTATGATCGCTACACTGCCATTCAAAACCCCCTGCACTACACCATCCAGATGACCTCTAAGATCTGCTGCCAGCTTATGATGGCTTCTTGGATGGTTGGTTTCTTGATTTCTCTGTGCATCATCATCACTGTATTCAACTTGTCTTACTGTGGCTCCAACATCATTCAGCACTTCTTCTGTGATATCACTCCTGTTATCTCCCTTGCTTGTGATTATAGTTCTTATCATGAAATGATTATATTTGTATTTTGTGCCTTTGTGTTAGTAGGTAGCTTTATTTTAATTATGATTTCCTATGCATTCATTGGAATTGTCATTATGAAGATGTCTTCATCGAAGGGAAGGTATAAGGCCTTCTCTACTTGCTCCTCCCACCTCACTGTAGTGTCCATACACTATGGATTTGCTGGCTTTGTATATTTGAGGCCTAAGGACAGCAACTCATTTCGTGAAGACATGCTGATGGCTGTAACATACACAGTACTGACTCCATTGCTTAACCCCATTGTGTATAGTCTTAGGAACAAAGAAGTACGAGCTGCCCTAAGGAAGGTACTAGACAAAGCAAATAGGTTTTTCACTCAGACAATCAATAAAACAATATGAACACTTAAAATTTATAGATCATGAGAGATGGCAGTGGAGTACTTTCAAGAAAATTGTTCCTTTACAAAACAAAGTATTTTCTAATTTCCTAGTGTGCCCTCGTGTCACACATTTCTTACCACATACCCAATTATTTTTTAGAATATTTTAAAATGTTGTCACATGCAGATACATACATGGAAATGCATACACACATTTGTATGCACATGTGCACAAACGTATGTTGCAAACAGCTCAAAAATACTTTGAAACACTTTAATTTCATTATTTTGTTTGCCTTTGGGGAAGGAAAAAAATTATACATAAAAAGAACAGAATAAAAAATGAAAGACAGTGATAGATCAAGAGAAAGAAAAAGATACTGGAAAGATCACTAGTTTACTTGTTTAATAAAAAGAGAAATTTGTTTACATACAAATGCAGAATTTGTTTACATACAAATTTGAAGCTGGGACCCAAAGATGAACCCAGTTCCGAACATGGGCATTGCAGACATCTGCATCTGAAAGACAGAGACTAAAACTAGCCTGAGGCCAGTTCCCCCTTTTAGAGTAAAGTGGTTACTCTAAAAGTAACCAGGGCAGACTGGGGTTATGTAATGTAGGGTCCTGAGGTCGAAGTCAGGCCCAGAGGGCAAAGGGAGGTAACACACCAAGGGGGGATGGTCAATGGGAAGCA